>OVBA01004008.1:0-25256 GCA_900406435.1 Lepidium aucheri
AATCAAAGGTATTTGTTCTGAAATTACAAAGAGCTAAAAATATGTCTGCTCCCTCGAAAACAACAAAATCACTCGGAATAGAAAACTCGATAGATCCCCAACATTATCCTCACTCGAATTTTTATAAAGAACTCAGGACAAACACAAGTAAAACTCGGCCCAGTAAGAAAAAGGCCCAATCTTCATGGGATCTTGAAGCCAAGCTCGATCCAGACGCTGATCAGGTGCATGATCAGAAACTTTGCGTCTCAAGACAGGTGCGTTCGTTCGAGTGTCAGCTCACAGTTCGAGTTCTTCACGTGTCGTTCGCCACTCCACTCTAGTTTGAGCATGGTAGGTCTCGATCTGCATACGAGCATCTTCTGTTGTTTCCTAGCTCCAACCACATTCCTAGTGCTGCTACTTTGCATCTCTTTTCAGCCACTAGTCTAGAACACTCCATTTTTGCACCTTCAGTACCTAAAATCCCCTGAATGCAATATGCATGCTAATGCAAATGAATGAAGCTATTTGGACACTAAAAGACGAGAATGTATTAGATATTTTCTAAATAGAACTCCTAAAATGTGCTAAAAACCATACATATCAACTCCCCCAAACTTATTCTTTGCTTGCCTTCAAGCATACAGACACGTACAAATTCAAAGAAGAGGTCGCTTAATGGGGATTCAAAACCAAAGCAAGCTGATTCGAATGCTAACTCAATGTCTTGTTTTGATGTTCTAGGATGCAGTACTAAACAAGTCATACTCTGAAAACGTTAGCCATGCTGATCATAGTTCAATCTAAGTTAAAGCTCAACCTACAATTGCATTCAAACACACCATTCCTTTTAACATTCAATTNAGAATGGAATAAGCTTTAACATAAGGCTAAAAGTGAGAACCAACATATGCATACAGAAACAAGTTTCATCTACCCGGTGCACTCAACTCGAGCTCAAACCTATTCATTCTAAAACCAAAGTGCGATCCTAATTCTACTTTTTTATACCAAGAAGGCTTTTCTTTCTTTCTTTCAGCCAAACGGTAAATAAGATCAACTAAGAAGCTTCTTTTGCATTGATGATTTAAGGAGAGGGATTTATTAACTCAACACTTCTAGCGATTTTGGATCATAACTCATAACAGCTCTTGTTCTATTTTCACTTTAAAACCAAAAGACACTTTAAGCTTTGTCTATCTTTTCTTTCTTAGAACCCAGTTCCGAATTTTACTCTCCCAAAAGTTTTACTAGAACATATACACATTTTGTGCCTTTTCTCCCCTCAAATTCTTTAACTTATGCCCTTATTTTTTTTCTTCATTCCCATCCCAATCATAGTATCAAGTATCCAATACCCGTAAACCACCTACGCCTAGTCTGATCCAAAAATCGTGAACCAGATACTACATAAAACCTTGTTCCTGTCAGCGCTCACTTAACACTTTATACCAAGATTAGTCCGAAAATAGGCCTCACAGTCACACAACAAGCAACACAGGGTTTGAAAGGAGGTAGGGGTCAAGGTGGGAGTCTACTCGAATTAACATGTTATAAACAGATGGTGAAAGGAAATCAGAGTATTTTGTGATCCACAAGTTCAAACTCAATGCATAGACTTGATAGTTAAGCATTTATTTCAGGTTATCACTTAGCAAGGAGTGGCATCTAATCACAACAAAATTCAGCAAAGTTATGAAACAGAGACTAAACATTCCTAGCATGGTGCAGTCTTACATTTCAGACCAAGCAAGCAGCAAACAACATTAACTCAGGGCAGTGAATTTAGCACGAAAATCAGCAGGCTTGCGAGGTGGAATCATCATTATCCCCAATACATAACTAGACTCGATCCTAATAAGGTAAAAGCTACATGACACTCTATTTTTCATATATCTTACAAAGAAAACGGCATGAATGCATGAAAACAGAAAATAAGAACAAAGAAAACATGATCAAATGATGCATATAGTCCTTCCCCAAACTTAAATCATACAGTCCCTTGTGTAGATAGAAGAATGGAAAAGGATCCTAGACATGAAAATAAAAATACAAAGTTATGTTCAAGGAGAGTTCAAAGTTGGTACCTCAAGGAAAAATGGACCATCCGGAAGGATCCACGTCCATGTCATTAGCATCCTGATATTGTTGTTCTGTTAGAGCGCTATGAAATGACATTGAGCTCATTGGATCAAGGAATTTGTATTCCTGCTGTTGTGGAGGCTGTTGAGAGCTCGAACCATGATGATCAAACGTGAAAAACTCAGGCGGCTGTGTGGAACGATGGGAGCTCGAACCATGCTGATCAAACGTGCCCAAACCAAACTGCGGTATAGAGTCTCGCGCATCAATCCAAGGAATTCTTATTTATAGTGTTAGATGCTTAGATTGCACCTCTGGTTTCTGTGGAGGCTCACTACTCCGAGTACGCTCTCTGTGGGAGCGTGATATTGGATGTCGGGGAGACTCATATGTTGGCTCAAGGGTGAGCTGAATAGTGTGGGTGGATAGAGCATCTCCAGCATTTAAGTCAAAACAAAAAGTTTGCTGAGTGGATTCCCACGGCAAAGGTACTGACCGTGGCTTTGATTGGTGTTCGACAGATGATGCTCGACAAGGTTGATCGGAGGTTGAGTATCTGCCAATTGGGTGTGAGCTAGAGGCAGACCGTCGAAATGGTAGAGGACTCGGCGCTCAGATTTTCGGACAAGTCTCAACTCTATTGTTACCGCTTGAACCAAGAGTCAATTTGAGCGCCTTTAGAATGAAGTGTATTGCTTTGGTGTTCCATTTTATTGCTTTTTGCGCCTTGGCTAGATTCTTATGCGCCATCTTAACTCCTTTTGGCATTTTTAGATCAACATACTCATCAAAATAATAGCATTCGGGTTCCTCACTATGCTGCTCTATTGGCTCCGGTTGCTGTTATTGCCTAGTCCTTGTTACCCGCGGTTGAGTGATAAGATCCGCTGGAGGCATGAATGAGATGTTGTTGCGTAGTCCGAGTGTAGTGATATCTGGGTTTGGGAGTAGAATTGTCGAGTCTGCTGCATGACCAGGCTCTCTGAATCTGTAGAACCACGTCCCTCTTCTTGATGCCTTCCGCAATACCTTGTGTTTATCCAATGTCAATCCACTTGTGTTGAATTGGTTTCGATTTGATCTGAACACTGCAAGCTTCCAGAATCCTAGTGAAAATTCCTCCTACGCAGCTTTTGGAGTTGCTTGTTGGTGGTAAAACCGATGCCCACTTTTATACTTGATAAATTGCTCCATCACCGCTTTCGTAAACCCATTGTTATTCAGATTTCCAACCAGTTTTATCCCGTAGTCATGGGTCGAAGAATTGATAAAATCCTTGAGTGTGAAGTCAATCATATCTAGCTTAGTGGTGCAAACATTCCCTGATTCATACCGAGCAAAGAAAGTGTGTGCAATTACTGTGTGGAAGTAATGAATCGCAGGGTTCCTTATTCTCGTGCTCCTGCTCGACTTAGCTATGTACGGTGCTGGAGATACAATCAACTGCCAAATGTAATTAGTTTCCTCTCTGTCAAGGCTAGTATTTAATCCTCTGGATGGAGTGAGACCAAAAAGCTCCTCGAACTATGTTGCAGAGAATGAGTAATTGGCACCATTGACCTTGAATGTCAGAGCACCAAGTCCTTCCGATGATCGAAGTCGGTTTTCATTAGCTGCATAGGTCCGTAGGTAAACACACGCTAGGAATTGAATGGTCTCATTTTTGTAACCAGGACGAGGGCTTGAAACAAACTTTGTCAATCCGCAATTTCTCAGCATTTGATCAACGTCTTTAGCGATACCTAACCGTACCATGCTCTCCCTATGTAGATAGTGTGTTCCTACAAATTCCAACCTTCTTAGTGCCCTTAGTGCCTCGTTGTAACTTGGTTCGTAGGTTGTTTCCTCTTCGTCATGATTTCCAATCGCATCGTCACTCTCACTAGAGCTGCTGTGTTCGTCGACAACTCTCTCTGGTTGCTCAAGTTCAACCATGATTTCTTTACCATGTCTTGTAGCTGTCTTACGAAGTAACGGCTGTGGTGGCGATGAATCTGAATTGTCTTCAACATCAATAGGAGAATGTGCCATCGAATGTGTTTAGCGACATTGTGATGAGTCTTCTCTCGACCTCCTCATACTGTAAGCTCAAACCACTACAAAATACAACACAAACTCGAACTGTGTAGCAATACTTGAACTGTGGTGGCACGTATAATCGAGGCTCGAACCATAATACGGAACTTGAATCGTGAAGGAGGTTAATAGCACGACGGCGGCGCGTGTGGCGCGTGTGGCGGTGCGTGTGAAAAGTAAAGGCTCAAACCCGAACCGTGAAGAGAGACTTGAACTAGATCCGAGTCTGAAGACGGTGGTGCTTTGGAGAAAGACACATAAACAGTTCTCGAGTTCAAAGGCTGTAAAGTGTGTTGCTGTGTATGCCTGGTGTTGAACGAAGACACCCGGTCCAAGACCCAAACAACAAGTAAAGCACTTAAACTAACAAAGAAGTTTGAACCACGGATACCGAATACTCGAACGGTGAGAAAGAGAACTCAAAATGCGGTGTGAAACTCGAACCGAGAGATAAAGAGCTCGAATTGTAAGCAATTGGTTGCACCTGAGAACAAGGATTTACAACAAAGAAGATGAAAATGAGTGAGGAGTTTGATGAAAGAGAGAGTATTCGAGAGTAATTAAAAAGAAGAAAAAAAGGATATGGTGAGTGGAGTACATAAAGATATGTTGGAAAGAAAGGGAGAAATTGTGTGGTATGCAGACAATCCACACACATCAAATTATCACTCCTGGCCCCACACTCAATTATAATTTGAGTCTCACAGTTTTTTTTGAACGTGGAACTGGTAAACTGTTTCTCCTGATTCCTGCAACAGACTAAAACAATCATAGTGATATAAAATAAAATTTCAAAATACTGATAACCTTAATTAACTATTCACAAGGATATCATGGGATTGCCTCCCAAGTGCACTCTTTTAAAGTCACTGAGCTCGACTTTCACACCCTTCAAAGGTGAGTTGGTTCATCAAGAGAAACAAAGGTTCTCTCGGGAATGGTCGCATTAGCTTTGTATAGCTTCACCCGCTGATTATTTACAGTAAAATCACTGCCATCTTTGTTGATCAGGGTGACAGCTCCATAAGGTAAAACTTCCTTGACTTGGAAAGGACCAGACCATCTCGACTTCAGTTTCCCAGGGAACAATTTAAGTCTAGAGTTTAACAGCAGCACTTGATCACCAGGTGTGATCTACTTGAGTGCAATCTTCTTGTCGTGGAAAGCTTTAGTCCTTTCCTTGTACACTTTCGAGCTCTCATAAGCTTCAAATCTGTCCTCTTTCAACTCATGTAGATTCAAAAGTCTTTTCTCCTGAGCAGTCTTGAGATCAAAGTTAATGAACCGCATAGCCCACAGTGCCTTGTAGTCGATCTTTACTAGCAGATGACATGATCTTCCAATTGTTGTTTTAAACGTTGTCCTGTATGCCCACAATGCGTCATCTAACTTTACTGCCCAATCACATTTTGACACTCCCACGACTCGAGCTAGAATAGCTTTGATTTGCTTGTTTGACACCTCCACCTGTCCACTGGTTTGTGGATGATAAAGCGTCGCTACCTTATGCTTAACTCCATTCTTTTTCAGCAGACTTTCAAACACCTTATTAATCAAGTGTGAGCCTCCATTGCTGATCACAACTCGAGGTACTCCAAATCGAGGGAAAATGATGCTCTTGAATAGCTTGATGACGACTTTAGCATCATTCGTTGGACTAGCTACAACGTAGACCCACTTTGAGATGTAGTCTACTACAACTAGGATATAGCAATTTCCATGAGACGGTGGGTTGAACGGGCCCATAAAATCAATTCCCCAACAGTCAAATACTTCGACTTCCAGAAACTGGTTCTATGGCATTTCATTTCTCCTGCTGATATTACCCATTCTCTGACAAGGATCACACTTGGAGATGAAATCTTGAGTATCCTTGAACACAGTAGGCCACCATAACCCTGATTGCAAAATTTTCTGAACAGTCTTGAATGTGGCAAAATGTCCACCGTACGCTAACCCATGGCAATGTTCCAAAACTCCCTGAACTTCTTCCTCTGCTATGCACCTTCTGAATAACCCATTTGTTCCCTTCTTATATAGGTATGGCTCATCCCAGAAGTAGTGATTGACATCCTTGAAAAACTTCTTCCTTTGATACATATCTAAACATTTAGGCACTTCACCTACAACCAAGTAATTGACCAAATGTGCATACCAAGGTAGATTAGAACCAGCAAACCTCTTGCCAATCTGAAAACAATGTTCTTCCACTCCTAAATTCATGAGATGCTCTTATGGCATTGAATCATCTATAGGGATCGAGTCTTCAATCATCATACGTGACAGATGATCTGCCACTCCATTCTCTACTCCGGGTTTGTCTACTATCTACATGTTAAACTCTTGCAGCAGCAGTATCCATCTAAGTAATCTTGGCTTAGCGTCCTTTTTCCTCATCAAATACTTCAGCGCTGTGTGGTCTGTATGGACAATCACTTTAGACCCCACCAGATATGATCTGAATTTCTCGAATGTAAACACCACAGCAAGAAGCTCATTCTCTGTGGTTGCGTACTTGATTTGGGCTTCATCAAGAGTCCTGCTGGCGTAGTAAATCACATTCAACCTCTTATCTTTTTTGTACCCCAGGACTGCTCCAAAACCATAGTCACTTGCGTCGCACATGATCTCGAATGGAAGAGTCCAGTCTGGAACTTGGACTATTGGAGCAAAGATCAATGCTTCTTTGATCTTCTCAAATGCTTAGAGATATCATGACTTAAATTAAACTCGACCTCTTTGCATAGTAGGCTTGTCAGGGGTCTTGCAATTTTGGAGAAGTCCTTGATGAATCTTCTGTAAAACCCAGTGTGACCCAGAAAGCTTCAAATGTCCTTCACTGTCTTGGGTGGCTGCAGCTGAGTCATGACCTCAATCTTTGCCTTATCCACTTCGATACCCTTTTCAGACACTCTGTGACCCAAAACTATCCCTTCTTGAACAATAAAGTGGCACTTTTCCCAGTTGAACACAAGGTTGGTTTCCACGCACCTGCTAAGCACCCTGGACAAATTCGACAAACAGGAGGAGTAGGAAGAACCATAGACATAGAAATCGTCCATGAATACTTCAATTACATCCTTGATCAAATCTGAGAAAATAGAAGTTATACAACGTTGAAAAGTAGTAGGAGCATTGCAGAAACCAAATGGCATGTGCTTGTAAGCAAAAGTGCCATAAGGGCAGTTAAAAGTAGTATTTTCCCGATAATCCGGGTGTATTGGGATCTGAAAGAACCCGCTATACTCGTCAAGGAAGTAGTAATACTTTTTACCAGACAATCGTTCAACCATCTGTTCAATAAACGGTAAAGGGAAATGATCTTTTCTAGTAGAGAATTTCAACCTCCTATAGCCAATATACATCCTATGCCCCGTTATTGTTCTAGTTGGGATTAGTTCGTTCTTTTCATTGTTAATCACAGTGATACCCCCTTTCTTAGGAACGCAATGCACATGCGACACCCACTTACTATCAGAAATTGGATAAATAACATTAGTGTCTAACAACTTAAGTATCTCCTTTTTCATAACTTCTTTTAGATTCGGATTCAATCTCTTCTGGGGCTCTACACTAAAATGAGATTCATCTTCTAAGTGTATTCTATGCATACAAAAGCTTGGAGATATACCTCTAATGTCTTTAAGTGTATATCATATGGCTTTTCTAAAGCGCATGAGCTCAGTGAACAGCATGTTCAACTCTTCATCAGTCAAAGCATCATTTACAATCACAGGGTAGGTAGAATCGAAGCCTAGAAAAGTGTACCTTAGCCCTGCAAGAAGTGGTTTTTGTTCCACTTTGGGTGCTTGCTGTTCATACCATTCATCAGTGACTGCAGGTATAGCGCATTCGAGTGCATGTAGTTCAAGTATTGGATTTGAATCTGGTGCTGATACACTCGAGTTCAGACTCTCTATTTTATCCTCAGAATGTGTTTTATCCAGTTCTTCAATAACCACTGAACTTCTGATTGGCTTGTGAGAATCCAATAGCTTCCCATAGTACTCAGCTTCTGCACTCAAGTACCCCTTAGTGGCTGGCTTAATCAATACAACTTGTAGTTGGTCTTTAGCTGCCAACTCCTCTAAAATCTCATCAGCAAATGTGTCCATTTCTTGAACTGAGAATACCTGACCCTCAATTGTTGGTTTCTTAATCGCATCATTGATGTTGAATTTCATTTTGAGATCTGGACCTAGATTTAGCTCGATAACGCCATTCCTGACATCAATTAGCGCACCTGCTGTGTCTAAGAAAGGTCCTCCAAATAGCAGGGGGTCTTTAGGCTCTTCTTCCATTTCTAGAACGACGAAGTCTGTTGGTATCTCAACTCCTCCCACCTTCACAGGAAGGTCTTCTAAAATACCATGCGGGATTCTCACTGATCTATCTGCTAGAACCAACGAGATCTTGCAAGGTTTGTAGTCGACAAAACCTATCCCTGTTGCAACTGAAAGAGTCATAAGGTTGATTGAGGCGCCAAGATCACAGAGAAACTTGCTGAATGACAGAAGTCCAAGTGAGCAGGGAATTGTGAAGGTTCCAGGATCACCAAGCTTTTTTGGCACTACCTTCCTCTGGATTATAGCACTGATCTCATGCGTCAAGAGTACCATTCCCTCGAATTCTTGAGTCCTCTCCTTAACAGCTTCTTTCAGAAATTTTAAGTAAGGAGGTATCAGCATGAACACATCTAATATAGGAATCTTCACCTCGATGTCCTTCATCTGCTCATCAAAAAGGGTTTTATACTTCTCCGTCAAATCCTTCTTGAACCTTTGAGGGAAAGGCAGTTTGGGTTTGTAAGGTGGGGGAACAAAAGGTTTGCTCTTCTGTTGAACTGCTGCAGGTGGTTGTGTATCTGAAGCACTGGGTTTTGGTTCAACATGATCCGATGTATCTGACTTAGCTTCAGGCGTGGAATCTTCAGTAGACTGTGGCTTAGGAACAGCTCCAGATTGAGTTTCTTGTTCGAGTATCTTGTCTACAGTAGAATTTTCGTCAAACCAGTGATGCGAGAATCCTCCCCCTCTTGAACGTTACTGTCCTCAATCCACTTCTCAGAGTAATAGCATTGGCGTGATACTCTTTAGGATTGAGAACTGCTTTCCCTAGAAGTTGTCCATTCATCTTCATAGAAGAAGATGATGTTTGCTGACTCTCCATATACTTAAGTCTTGCGTTTAGTGTCTCAAACTTGCAGTTGAGATTGTTGTGAGAGGCGTCAATCTTGGAATGTACCTCAGTAAACTTCTGGTTGATTTCAGTAGCTGACGCTTTCTGCCCTTTAAATATCTCTTATAGCAAAGTCAGAACCCAGGTGGTTATTGTGTAGTTGCTGGAGCTTGCGCTTCATACCCAAGAGGCACGGTCGGAGTTTGCTGGTAACTCTAGTGATATGGCTGCTTAGGGGCAAAAGGTTTGGAGTGAATATTCTGGGGTTTAGGTGGGTAGACCTGGTCTTGGGGATTTGCTACATTGGTACTCCGATATGAGAGATTGGGGTGTTGCTTGTAGTTGTTATACTGCTTATAACCACCACCTTGATTCTGGAGATAACTAATCTCCACAACCTGATCATCCTCCTCACTAGTCATAAAGTGAACATGTTTCTGTTGCACCAGCAGCAGCTTGTCAATTTTCTTGTTAAGAGTCTTCAGTTCTTTTCTACTGACTGTGTGTGTATCAATTGTACCACGGACGGTCCTGTCGTAGTCTTCATTATACTGCCCATCTGCCTGTTGCATGTTCTCCACTAACTCCCAACCTTTTTCCACATCTTTGTTTAGGAATTAGCGTTGCTAGCAGTATCTAGGAGCCTTTGGATGTTAGGATGAACACCTCTGTGAAGGTTGCTAAGCAAAGTGTAACCATGATCGGGGCACTGTGTTTGATATGTTTTGTAGCGCTCCCATGCTTCAGCAAATGTTTCATGGTTCTGCTGTGTGAAGCTCGATATAGCACTCTTGAGCTCTGCTGTGCGAGAGTTCGAGAAGAACTTGCTCAGAAACGTAGTTTACAGTCAGTTCAAGAAGTAATGGATCCTTGTGGTAAATGTTTCTCCCAAATGCGGGCTTTATCTCCGAGTGAGAATGAAAATAGCCTAAGTTTGAATGCATCCTCACTGACACCATTGAGCCTTTGAGACCATAAAAGCACTCGAACTCGTCTAAGTGATCAAGAGGGTCTTCAGAGGGTAGTCCATGAAACTGCCTGTTCTGGATCATGGAGATGAGACTGCTCTTGATCTCAAAGTTGTTGTTCGAAATAGCTGGAGGCACGATTCCATGTCTCTGTGTATGAGTGCTTGGTGCATCTCCAGCTCTGATTATTCGAAGCCTCCTCTATCGAGGTCCATCCACAGGAGGTGGGTCTGTATTCTCTGGTGGAATTTGGTATGTTTGCGAGTTTGTTGGTGGATTCATTTCAATTTCTGGATCTTCTGGTGCAGTTTCTAGTTGGTGTTTCTTTGCTCTCAACTCACGTGGAAGTTGGTCAATTGTGTCAAGAGGTTGGAGTAGGTTATGACTCCCATGTGAACGTGTTTGCATACAATACATGACCTCAGTTCAAACAGTAGGGTGTAGAGGATGCACTGAATGTTGAAATCCCCTGAAACAGACACAAAAGACAATATCACAGGTGAGTAAGTAACAAGAAACAAAAAGAACCCGAGCTTAGAAAGTGTAAAATTCTAAATGCAACTAGCAGAAACCCATTTGGCAATGGCGCCAATTTGATAACAGATTTTTAATGTGTTTTTCAAATCCTATTACACTAGTGTGTCGGTGTAGTATAATAGGTGTCAATCCAACTGGGAATGTAGTTAACACTTAAAATACAATAAACTGTCCTAATTCAAGCAATCACAGTTTGGTTTATGTAACAACCTAAATCGTACTTAAAATATATATGATCAAATCAATCAGCAACAATAAAGAAATTAAAACGAATCGATAAGCAGTAGTGTTGAAATTGAATTTAACGCAAGGTAAGAAAACAGGTTCCTGAGGAGTGAGCATCACGGATCAGCGTGACTCTTAGACCAACTAGGCGCTTGACAACACTCAATTAAGCTAATCTCTAAGCAGCAAGAACGATAACAATGAATTCACTCTCCTGGCAAACAAACTCGAGTTGACTACTAACAGACCCTATTCCTATAGGCATTTTATAATCTACCCGGCATAAATGATTAACCAGCTTAGAGCCAATTCACTCCCCGGACAATCGATCCCTCAAACCGAGTGTGTAAATCTCTGAATTGGTTCAGTCAAACGCTCTATCAAACACCGATCAGATGCTAGAGCATCTCAGAACAAGCTCTAGTTGATCAGAATAGAGCAAGTAATTAACGCACCAAAACATAAGAGATCCTAACAATTCTAACCTCAAGCAACCTAGAAAACCTAAATTTCACGTTGACCTAACTCATCCTCAAGAGCCTTAGGTAACTACTCAGAGTTCATGAAATTAACACTCAACGGGAAATTCATATTAGATTGCATAGATAATACTCGAATGAAAATTAAGATAAACACTGAACTTAAACTGAATTGCATAAAACAAAAAACTCGTATCAAAGGTATTTGTTCTGAAATTACAAAGAGCTAAAAATATGTCTGTTCCCTCGAAAACAACAAAATCACTCGGAATAGAAAACTCGATAGATCCCCAAAATTATCCTCACTCGAATTTTTATAAAGAACTCAGGACAAACACAAGTAAAACTCGGCCCAGTAAGAAAAAGGCTCAATCTTCTGTGGATCTTGAAGCCAAGCTTGATCCATACGTTGATCAGGTGCATGATCAGAAACCTTGCATCTCAAGATAGGACACTCGAACTGCAGCTCCAGTGCAACGTGCGTTCGTTTGAGTATCAGCTCACAGTTTGAGTTCTACACGTGTCTTTCGCCATTCCACTCCAGTTCGAACATGGTAGGACTCGATCTGCACACGAGCATCCTCTGTTGTTTCCTAGCTCCAACCACACTCCGAGTGCTGCTACTTTGCATCTCTTTTCAGCCACTAGTCCATAACACTCCATTTTTGCACCTTCAATACCTAAAATCCCCTGAATGCAATATGAATGCTGATGCAAATGAATGAAGCTATTTGGAAACTAAAAGACGAGAATGTATTAGAAATGCATGTAAAAACGGCTAAATAGAACTCCTAAAATGTGCGAAAAACACATATCAATGAGCTGGAACGAAGACTTGCTGATCAAGACAAAGTGAAGACAGAGAGCTGTTGACAAAGAAGAACAAATTGCTGTAAAGTAGAAATAAAAAGTTGTCTTGACAAGAGAATTCCTATTTCTAGGAGATTTGGAAATTCTAGGTTAAGGTGTATGACGACAGAGAGATATGACGAGAAACAACAGATCGCTATCGAGCAGAAATGAAAACTTGACATATCATGTGAGTTTCCATTTTAGAGAGATTTGGGGTGATTCTAGGGTTTGTTGCACTCCTTATAAAAAGGCTAGGAGGGTTGGCATGGCCTCCTAACACTTTATAACTATTGAGGGAGAGAATTAAGTTGAGGTTCAAAGAAAAGAAAACTCTTGTGAGCTTTGGTGGAGTGTTCATTTGTTTTGTATTTGTGAGAATTGTAACCAATAGGTGTAAGAATTTTGTAGAAAAGTATATACCAATAAAACAAAGTGCACTTTGGATCGGTGTATTCCGATCAAATATTATGTGTCTTGGTCTCTATATACTAAATCAGATAAGATCCTACTGAAAGTTTGGAGAACAAGCATCAACTTGTGGATGTGAGGGAACCATTGATGCTAGATCCGAATAACTATGGCCATTGGAAAATTTATATCAAGCAAATCATCAAAGGGATCGATGAAGAGGCTTTGGGGGCTGTCGAGGATGGATGGACACCATCAACTATGAAAAATGGTGATGACTTTGTACCAAAATCAAGAAAGAGTTGGACAGCTAAAGAGAAAGCTAAGTCGAAGTACAACTCCAAGGCCCTGTCGGCAATATTCAATACCTTGGCACCAAATCAATTTAATCTTGTTCAAGGGAGTACAACTGCAAAAGAGGCATAGGATATCTTGCAGGTTTCATTTGAAGGAACCTCAAGCGTAAAACAAACCAGGATTGATATGCTCGCCACTCGGTTTGAGGCTCTCACAATGGATGAACATGAGACAATACAATCTTTCAGCATCAAGCTCAGCACCCTGTCACACGAAACTCTGGTATTAGGTAAAACCTACAAGGATAAGAAGTGGTCAAGAAGTTTCTGCGCTGTCTTCCGCCAAAGTTTCATGGACACATATCTGCTCTCGATGTGACCCAGAACTCAGACAAGATGAGTTTTTCTCAAGTTATGGGAATGATGCAGGCGTATGAAATTTAACTCAATAATGGTATTGAACCGCATCATAGTACTGGTATTACTCTGTTGGCTGAGGAAAAATCAAAACCATAGACAGCTAATCTGGAAGATCAAGTAGGGTTAATCGTGAAGAAGTATGGACAGAAAAAAGACAATCACTTATCAGTCAGACAGACAGCTGACAAAGACCAACAGAAGTATGACAAATTGTGTCTCGAGTGTCAAGAGTCTAGTCATTTCAAAATAGATTTTTCGACTATCAGAAGGAAGATGACACTTAAGTGATTTGAGTGTCAAGGGTATGGTCATATGAAGTCGGAGTGCATCATTACATACAAATAAAGGACAATAATGCTATGGTTAGTTGGAGTGAAAGTCACATAGATGATGAGGATGACAACAATGTATTGGAATCTTACATGGGTAACTTTGGTATGATAGAGATGTCTGACGACTAAGAGGCTATGATTAGAAAAGAGGATGAAGGACAGACATCTGTCAATCAAGCTGCTCAAGGGTCAAATACTATTTTGGATTCAGAAGAAGAGGAAGATCTAGGGCTGTCACCTGCTGATGAGATACAAATTTTCAGTCAAAAGCTTGTTGAGCTAACAGGAAAGAACAGCACCCTGGTAATCGAGAAGAAGGTTCTGACGGAAAAAGTTGAGGATTTAGAAACATAGCTTGAGTTCGAGAAAGCTAAGAACAGAGAACTGAAAATTCGCCTGTCATAACAGCTAAAGAACATCAACATGCTGTCCAAAGGAACAAAGGATCTCAACAAGATTTTGCAGTATGGAAGAACAGACAAGGAAAAATGGGGCTTAGGGTATCGTGGTGTTGAGAACACTACAGCTAATATTGCCTTTGTTAAAGCAACCGACACTAATAAGGCTACGATATCTAATCAAGTATCTAAGAAATCTATTCAAATGACATCTCCATGGATAGGTAAGCAACAGTGGTTTGAAAAACAATCACATTTGGGCCAAAATCAGAGGTTAGCTAGACAACAATAACACAATCGGAAACAAAGGGGTGATCAGCGACAAAGGATTGGTCAGAGAGAACTCAAAGGAGGAGGTGCTAAGGGAGAACTCAAAGGAAAAGGTGATACAAATGGAGATCCACGACCAAAGCTGAAAAATGTGTACCTTATGGATGGACTAAAAGCAAACCTCATAAGTATTAGTCAGCTATGTGATTTGGAATTGGAAGTAAAGTTCACCAAAGTCGGTTGTAAGGCTTACAATGCACATGGAGTTGTGATTCTTGAAGGTGTGAGGTCAGGAAACGACTGCTATATGTGGACACTGGAGAGTAAATGCATGAATGCAACTTGAGATAATGAAGCTCAGTTGTGGCATCAACATTTGGGTCACATGAACAATCGGACGATGGTGAAGATTGCAAATCAGGAATTTGTGAGAGGTTTTCCTAAACTTCAAAGAACACAGAAGTTTGTGTATCGTCCACACAGCTTGGTAAAGAAAGTCAAAACACAACATCGTTCTGCTAAGGATGAAAAATCAAAAATGCCACCAAAAGTAGTACACATAGACTTGATGGGTCTGATACAAGTTGCAAGCACAACTGGTAAGAAATATATCTTGGTGATGGTTGATGATCACTCACAACAGACATCTTTCTCTGAATCACAGCCTCAAATTCTCGATCAACCAAATATATAGGTGCAAGTTCATAGAAATCACTCTCAATCATATGTTATTGAGGATGTACAGAGTGTTATGGAATCTGAAACACATTTAGAGGCCCTACTTAACGAGTTTTGGATCGAGTCACATGGGACATTTCAGATCGTTGAATGTGTGGGAGTTGTTGCCACGGCCAAAAGGGGTGAATGTGGGTGACACCAAGTGGATCTTTAAGTATAAGATACATGAAAATGAAAATGTTGTGAGCAACACATCTCTGTTGTTTGCTCAAGGGTACTCACAAGAGGAAGATGTAGATTTTGGTGAGACATTTGCTCTTGTAAAAAGACCTGAGTCCATCAGGTTTCTGTTGGGATGGCTTGTAAATATAAATTCAAGCTATATCAAATGGATGTTAAAAGTGCATTCTTGAATAAATGGCTACAAGAGGAGGTGTATATTGAACAACCTAAAGGGCTTGAAGATTCGAAACATCCTAACTATGTGTACAAGGTTCACAAAGCTCTGTATGGTTTAAAACATGCATGTAGGGCTTGGTGCGAATGTCTGGCAACATTTCTCACAGACAACATGTATTCTCGTGGAAGTGTCGACAAGAGGCTGTTTATCAAAGAGTCAGAATCAGATCTTATGGTTGTGCAAATATATGAGTTTGTGTGGAGAGCTAAACTACTTTTTGGGTCTTCAAGTAAAACAAACAGATGATGGGATGTTTGTCACTCAAAGTACATATGCGAAGAATCTTGTTGAACGATTCAGGTTATCCTCAAGCAAGGAGTCTCAAACACTGATGGTTACCACAGAAAAGCTGTCAAAGGACAAGACAGCTGGATCTGTTGATGTGAAACTCTATAGAAGTATAATTGGAAGTTTATTTTATTTAACAGCAAGTCATCCAGATTTTTCTTATGATGTTTGTGTATGATATACCTCATTTTATCGGTCTTAAGCTCATTAATTCACATGTTTTCAGAATGTCTTTTTGCTCTGTAGATTCTTTTCAGGTGAAAAATAGGTTAAATTCGGATTATGCCCTCAACATTTGGTCAAGGATGAATTAGACCAGTTTTTGGAACTTCAGTTATAAAGCAATGATCGATCCATCCGCACACTTGATCGATCGATCCTTTATGTTCAGCAAGAGATTTGCTCGATCTGTTGATCGAGCAAGACCTTTTGGAGATCAAGCATTTAACCTTGATCAATCGATTGTCACCCTTAATCGATCGATCATCGAAGCTGACAAAGAGAAAACCTAATTTATCCTATTTTGCACCTGTGTTTTTAGAACCTATATAAGACCAATTTTTATTATATTTTCAAACGACGATTATTACGAGAGAACAACCTGTATTTGAGTTTTTGGGAGAGAGATTTTGATCCTTACACAATTAGAGAAGAATTTTAAACCCTATTATTTCATTACAATTTACGTCTATGCTTTTTATTATGTTTTGAATTTAAATAAATTTTTTTGAAATGCTTTTTCTATTTGTTTCTAGAATGTCTAAATCTTACTATACCTCAGAACAATATATTTTTGTTACCACGAGATATATTAGCAGCTGATCTTCTTCACCATGTCTGAGTAGTTCCCCAAATCAGGTTTAGGATTTTCTAGGGTTGCAGGGAATTGATGAATTAGGAAAAAATAGGAATTGCTTGGTGTGTTCTCCACCTAATTTATACTCTTAAAGCTTAGATTAGAGTAGCTAACTAATCTATGATCTTAGATTACCTAACATTTCAAAAGCTTGTTCGAAATTGGATCCTCCTTAGGTGAGCAATCAATCCTTAACCGCGATAGCTGATGTTAAGGTTAATTGTGGACTTATCATACCTGATCAATAATGCATATTAGCCTCTTGGTACCAACGATAGTTAGGATCACTAGGTTGCTGGATATAGTAATTGATACCACGATAGTGGATTGGTTATAAGTTTATGTCTAAGTCGAGATTGTTAAATGAATGTTGCCTGAATAGTTTCTAGGTTCAAATTTCCTAGTTTCTCGAAGAACTTCCTAAACTTGGTGTTTTAATTCATTTATTGTTAATCGTTATTTTTGTTTTAGTTCAGTTTACAACCAATCTTCTATTCGTCTTAGCTCTAGTTTAGTTTCAGAATTGATAGTGTGATAATTTGGTCCTTGTGGATACAATTCCTAGATTACTACTCAATTTTATGTGCACTTGCAGTAGATACCTTAGGGTTAAAACCTGATCACATCAAGTTTTGGCACCGTTGCTGAGGACCAATATTGTCGCCTTTTGATTCACGATTGAGTTTTAGTCTAAGACATCTTTTATTTACGTTTGTTTTGTTTCTTTGTTTTTGTTTCTCAGGGTATGACTATTATACACAATCCTGAGGATGTCGTGGCTGGTCAATAGGACCAGGATCAGAAGGCTACTATGGAGAGGTTAATGAGAGAGATACAAGAGCTGAAAAGAGAACGAGATGCAAAGGCTCAACCAGGCATGAATGATCACTAACTATCGCTATAGGTGTTTGATAATCAACCAGGCATGAATGATCAACCCGCTTAAAGCCAATTCACACCTTGGATATTCGATCCCTTGAGCCGAGCGTGTAAATCTCTGAAGTTGTTCAGTTAGACGCTCTATCAAACACCTATCAGATGCTAGAGCATCTCAAAACATGCTCCAGTTGATTAGAATGAAGCTAGTACTTAAAGTATCAATACAAAAGAGATCCTAACAATTCTAACCTCAAGCAACCTAGAAAACCTAAGCTTTACGCTGACCTAACTCATCCTCAAGAGCACTAGGTGACTACTTAGATATCATGAAATCAATGCTAAACACAAAGTTAATATTAGATAACATAGATGATACACTCGAATGAAGATTGAAATCAATGCTTAACGTAAAACTCAATTGCATAGAATAAACTTGAAATCAAAACGTTTCGTTCTGAGATTACAAAAGCTAAAGTCTGCTTCACAAGAAAAAAGTTGTAAAAACCTAGATGATTCGAAAATAAGAAAAACTAAAAATATTTAGACAACTTAGTACAACCCTAAGTAGAATTCGGTCCAAAAAGAAAAAGCCCAATCTTCAGTGGATCATGAAGCTAAGCTCGATCCAGATGTTGATCAGATCCATGATAAGTAACTTTGCGTCCCAAGATACAACACACTCGAACTACACCTCCAGCGCAACATGCGTTTATCCGTAGCGTCAGCTTACAGTTTGAGTGCTTCATGTGTCCTGCACCACTCCAATCCAGTTTGAGCCTGAGCAGACTTGATCTGTGCTTGAGCTTCACCTGTTGTTACCCAGCTCCAATCACACTCCAAGTACAGCTGCTTCATCCCTCAGTTTCTGCTTGCCCAGATGCTCCATATTAACGCTCCAAGTACCTGAAATCTTCTCAGATGCAATGTGTATGCTAATGCAGATGAATGAAGTTATTCGGATTCTAAAATGATGAGAATACAGTAAATATGTATGTAAAAACGGCTAAATAAGACTCCTAAAATGTGCTAAAAACCGTGTATATCATTCTAATTGGAAGGTAAAGGTTTGAGGTGGATCAAGTCTCTTCCTCCAGCTTCATTGACTTCTTGGGATGAGATTAGAGATACCTTCTTATATCACTTCTTCACCAAGGCTAAGATCCATCAGCTCAAAAATCAGATTTCACACTTTCAACACCATGAAGATGAGTCTTTTAGTGATGCTTAGGAATGTTTCAAGGGGTGCAAGAGAGATTGTCCGCATCATGAGTTTAGTGATGAGCAGCTTTTGACATTCTTCTATGAGGTCAATTAGGAATTTAAGCGATTGTTGAATACAGCAAGCAAGGGAGATTTCATGAACACACAAGGGAAAACGCCTATGCTTTGATCAACAATCTGGTTGCAAGTTCAAGTGGTCTAGGATCGGTTAAAGAACCTTTTAACGATGATGAATCGGAAAGTTTTCGGTCACAAAAAATCGATGGGGTTAGTGAGAAGCTAAATGAATTCATTGCAGCAAGTGGGGTCAAAAAGAAAAGGATTGTGCATAACTGTGAGACACAAGTAGAGATGGATGCAGAGTATTCAGATTCAACATTGATGTCTAACAACTTTTGCTTATCGTCTAGTCAACTTTCTACACCAAAGAGTTCCTCAGGTAGTCGTCAAGATGAGATTAAGTCTATGTTACAACAACTCATACAGGCACAACACCATTCCATGTCTAAGATAAATGCAAGGGTGGATAGGCTATATACAGAATTTAGTTCGAAGTATGACTATGTCATTGCTCAGGTACAACAATCGAATTCATCACCTTTCCATTGTGATAGCTATAAAGAATGTATTGCTCTAGCATTAAGGAGTGGCAAGCACTTAGAACCTCTTGTGAGGAAGCAATCTAGGAAGGATGAGATAATAGTTATTGAGGATGACAAGGGAGAGAAAGAAAAGAAAGACGATTTTGATCTGCAGGGAGAGAGATCGATTGATCCCATGGACGATCAATTTATCGACAAAGCTGAAGAGAATGCTTTGCCAAAACAAACTCCACAGAACCCAGTGGTTCTGAGTCAGAGATCAGTTACTGTTCTAGAAAGGACTTATATACCTAAGCCTCCATACCCTATTCCACCAAAGAAGTCTCGAAAAGATTTGGAAGTTGCCAAGTGTAAAGACATGCTTGCGGATTTGAATATAAGGTTACCTTTTGTTGATGCTTTGCAGATGATGTCATCTCTTAAGAGCTATGTAAAGGGACTGGTGACAAACAACTTTACAGGGGAAGAAAAGGTTATGATGATCACTCAAGACTGCAGTAATGTACTTCAAAACAAGCTGCCCAAAAAGGAAGAAGACCCTGGACGATTTGTGCTTCCGATAGAGATCGGTTCTCTTGTGTTTGCAAAGTCTCTTTGTGACCTTGGTTCAAGTGTAAACCTAATGCCATATTCTGTAGCACTCAAGAGGACTAGGATATCTTTCATCTTTGCTGACCGTTTGGTCAAACTCCCAGTTGGTATTCTTGAAGATTTGCATGTGAAGATTGGAAATACTCTTGTTCTAATGGACTTTATGGTTCTCAAGCTCGATAAAGAACCTAAGGATCCTTTGATTTTGGGAAGGTCATTTATCAGGACTGTAGGAGCTATGATTGATGTGAAGAATGGTAGAATAGACCTCCATTTAGGCGTTATGCTTATGAGATTCGAGATGGACAGAATGCTGAAGAAGCCTATGCTTAATGGGATGACATTTATGTTAGATGTTTCAGAGGAAATTGCAGACCAAGTGACTGATGAGATTCTAACTGAGGATCCTCTTGATGTGGTACTATCAGGGACCGAGTTGGAGTATGGGTTTCTCAATGAAAAAGCAGCCAATTATGCCAAAATGTTATATTCGAGAAAGAAAATTGAGAGGATGGTCGCTGACTTGGCTTTAGAAGCACCTAAGCCATCAATCACATCAACTCTAGACAATCCTTGGAGCGAACTCAAAGCTCCTAAGGTCGAGCTTAAAACACTTCCTGCAGGGCTAAGGTACGCTTTTCTTGGACCACACTCGACTTACCTTGTGATAATCAATGCTAAGATGAAGAATGGTGAAACTGCTTTACTTTTGTGCGAACTTTGTAAGTATCATAGAGCAATAGGCTATTAGATGATATTCCTAGAATCTCTCATGAGTTGTGTATGCATATGATTCACTTGATAGATGAGTCTAAGACCTCCATAGAGAAGAAAAAGTGTTTGAATCCCAACCTTAAGGAAGTTGTTAAGAAAGAGATCATGAAACTGTTAGAAGCAGGAATTATACTCCCTATATCTGATAATAATTGGGTCAGCCCTGTTCATGTAGTACCTAAGAAAGGATGTGTGATTGTAGTTAATAATGAGAACAATGAGTTAATACCTACTAGGACTATTACAAGATATAGGATGTGTATCGATATCATGAACTTAAATTCTTCGACTAGAAAGGATCATTTTCCAATGCCCTTCATCGATCAAATGCTTGAAAGATTGGCAAATCACTCTTACTATTATTTTTTAGATGGTTATTCAGGTTTCTTTCAGATTTCCACTCATCCAGGCGATCAGGAGAAGACCACATTCACATGTCCATATGGCACATTTTCTTATCGCAGAATGCCATTCGGTTTGTGTAATGCACCAGAAACTTTTTAGAGATGCATGATGTCCATTTTTAGTGACATGATTGAGGATATTATGGAAGTGTTTATGGATAATTTTTCTATATATGGTTCTTCTTTTGATGGTTGTCTTTCTAATCTTTGCAGGGTACTTCAACGATGTGAGGGGAAACACCTTGTGCTGAATTGGGAGAAGTGCCACTTCATGGTTAGAGATCGAATAGTCTTAGGACACAATATATCTGGAAATGGTATAGAGGTTGACAAAGCTAAGATCAAGATCATGACCAGCCTAAAATCGCCAATCACTATGAAGGAGGTGAGGAGTTTTCTAGGCCATACCGATTTCTATAGACGGTTCATCAAGGATTTTTCAAAGCTGACCAGACCTTTTATACAACTGCTGTGCAAGGATGTCAAGTTCAATTTCACTAAGGAATTTGAAGAAGCTTTCCTCACAATAAAGGGAGCTTTAGTGAGTGCACCAATTGTGCAGCCACCAGATTGGGACTTATCGTTTGAGATCATGTGTGATGCAAGTGACTATGCAGTTGGGCTGTTTTGGGGCAGAGAAAAGACAAGAAACTGCATGTGATATACTATGCTAGTCAAACTTTGGATGATGCTCGAAGGAAGTATGCTAAAACAGAGAAGGAATTGTTAGCTATTGTCTTTGCATTCGAAAAGTTCAGGTCCTATCTGGTTGGTTCTAAGGTGATTGTTCACACGGACCATGCAGCATTAAAGTATATGCTCTCCAAGAAGGATGCGAAACCTAGACTTCTTCGATGGGTTTTCCTCCTTCAGGAATTCGATCTTGAGATCGAGACAATGAAGCATAGGAATGGAGTGGATGATCATTTGTCAAGGCTTCGGGTAAAAGATAGTGTACCTTTGGATGACAGTTTGCGAGAAGAATAGGTTTATTCTATTCATACCACATAGTGTTCAGATTCTGCAAATTCTAGGTACACCGTGGTTTGCTGAGATAGCTAACTACTTGGCTGCAGGGATTTTGTAACCGAGGATAATGTTTCAGGGATTTTGTTTCATTTTCATGGTTCTTCTTATACATGATACTTTGCAACCTCCAAGACAGTTCCGAAAGTACTACAGGTTTGTTTTTTGTGGCCAACTATGTTTAGGGATGCTCATGCTTTTATCTCAAAGTGTGACTCATGTCAAAGACAAGGAAACATTAGCAAAAGGAATCAGATGCCTCAGAACTTCATACTCGAAGTTGAAGTCTTTGATGTTTGGCAAGTTGACTTCATGGGACCATTTCCGAGTTCTTCAGGGAATTAGTACATACTTGTAGCAGTCGATTATGTTTCCAAATGGGTAGAAGCTCTGGCTAGCCCAACAGATGATGCTAAGTTTGTACTGAAGATATTCAAGCATGTTATTTTCCCTAGGTTTGGTGTTCTGCGAGTTGTTATCAGCGATGGTGGTTCTCACTTCATCAACAAGACATTCAATGGTGTTCTAAATAAGTATGGAGTTCATCACAAAGTGGCTACAGCATATCATCCTCAGATAAGTGGGCAGGTTGAAGTTTCAAACCGAGAGATCAAAAGCATTCTACAAAAAATTGTTTATTCGACGAGGAATGATTGGTTTTCAAAACTTGATGAAGCTCTTTGGACATATAGGACAACTTACAAAACTCCTTTGGGTACAACCCCATTCCATTTGGTCTATGGGAAGTCTTGTCCCCTTCTAGTTTAGCTCGAGTACAAAGCAAATTGGGCTATAAAGCATTTGAACTATGATATCAAGCCAGCAGCCGAACAAAGGACCTTGTAGCTAGATGAGTTAGAAGAGATCAGACACTTTGCCTATGAAAATACGAGGATCTACAAAGAAAGGACTAAGGTCAAGGTGGTCAGGACCTTTCACCATCAAGGAAGTGCGCCCCTATGGAGCTGTAGTATTGTTTGATGGAAAGGGAAACGAGTTTGTTGTGAATGGCCAACGTTTGAAGCATTACTTTGCCGATATGGACATATCCAAGGAAACTTCCATTCCCCTGACTAATGTTCCACAAAACTAAGGGTTTTCAAGACAAGCTAATGACTTTAAACAAGCGCTGAGTGGGAGGCAACCCACTAATAAGTTTTCAGATTTCTTTTTTCATTCTTTTGTTCTTGTTTTTACTGTTTTGTTTTGTCTGGTTTCAGGGAATCAGAAAGCAATCGATCGATCAGTCAAATGATCTATCGATCAAAGATAGCAAATGGATGCACGCGCGATTGAACGATCGACTGAGACCATCGAATCGATAGATTAGCGATTCCATGCTTCTTGCGCTCGATTGGTAGATCGATCCTGGATTGATCTACACCTCGCACAAACCTTGATCGATCGCTCACAGGTGGAGATTGATCGATTATGGGTACAGGTTCACCATTTTTATTCCCTTTCTTCGATACTCCTATTTTTTTTTATGCAAGACATTCTGTTTCACTCTTGTTCTCACATCAGGACGGTGTGAAATAAGTCTGGGGAAGATGTTCATTGTTACTAATGCACTTTTTGATTACTTGTTATCTTTTTGATGTCTAAAAACCAATCACTTAGAACTATAATTTTTGAAGATTGTTGCATGTCATGAACTAAGTACCATCAAGGTTTGTTTGTCAGGGATCGGTTGACTATTGGAAAACCCAGAGGCTTGACACTACTTCAGTACTACCCATATATATATGTTGGTTTTGAAGGGATCTTGTGTCTACTTCACCCTTAACTTGACTTAATTTTCTCATCAAGAGGATTGGTATGCATCGGATCGGATTCTTCTTTTCAGTCTTGGAAGACTTATCTGTGTGAGTATGGTTCCCCTCTCTTATTAGCCTTGAGTGTTTATATTCTAAAGTAACTATAAAACAAAGTTGAAGTAACGTTAAACTTGGCTAAGGATCGAACAATTGGGTCCAATGAAGCCACTTTTTCAGTATATTCTTTGAGTTGCTAAAGAACCAACTAGTAGAAAAAATGATACCATAGGTGATTAGAGAGATATCTGGTTGGACAACCAATAAAAAAATGATACCCTAGGCAAGTAGGGAGAAATTGGTTGTGCAGTCGATAAAAGTAATAAAATGAAACCCTAGATAATTAGGAAAAAATCAGCTACAAGGTAAATAAAAAGAGAGGAAAGGAACCATAGGAAAGTCTTTGTATTCAGATTATGGCTGGAAAAGAATCCATGTGTCCTTTGATCGATATTTCCTTGATGAGACCGCGCTTAGAAGCTTTAGGAAGTCGATATGGTGAACTTGGATTGTGGAGTTTAGCTTGGATAATTGCCAAAGTCTGGCGGAAGTACAAGGTGGTATCGATCCTGACAGGTAAGTGTTGTGTGGTTTGCTATGTGATTGATATGCAGTGCCCTGATGACAAATGAGTTCTTTGGAGTAGAATCTTTCTTTTAATCTTTTCTTTCTTTGCACTGCATATCAATGACTCCAAAGAACTTCTTAAGCTTGGTGTTTTAATTCATTTATTGTTAATTGTTAGTTTTGTTTTAATTCAATTTACAACCAATCTTCTATTTGTCTTAGCTCTAGTTCAGTTTCAGAATTGATAGTATGATAACTTGGTCCTTGTAGATACGATCTCTAGATTAATACTCGATTTTCTGTGCACCTGCAGTAGATAGCTTAGGGTTAAAACCTGATCACATCAGTGTATGTGCACAATATCAGTCAAAGCCAAAGAAGTCTCATATGCTCGCTATAAAAAGGGTAATCAAGTACGTTCAAGGAACAATAAATTTGGGTATTTACTTCACAAAGGACACAACAACAACCTGGTTGGCTACTGTAATGCCGATTAGGCAGGCTCTTTAGATAACAGAAGGAGTACAAGCGGGATTAACTAGAGGAAACAACATTGTGATGAGATGAACAACAATCGTCTGTCTAACCATTCA
>OVBA01004009.1:0-25006 GCA_900406435.1 Lepidium aucheri
TATATACTTTTATATTGATAATTATGTAAACTTAAATAAATATTTTAAATTAGTTGGTTAAGAAATCAAATTTGAAATTAAATTCATACTGAAATTCCGGGGTTTTAATATGGTATAGTTTATATTAAAGGTAATTCGAATTTCAGAATGCGGAAATTACGATGTTATATGGTTATTAAAGGAGAATATAGTGTAATTGATAGTTATAATAGGAAATTTATTAAATATTTTTGTAATCAATATAATAAGTTTTAAATTTTTGGATGAATTATGTAACAAATCAAGGGAAGATTCATGATTAGTGTATGGTAATAATATAGGGTATGATGTATAGGATTACAAATAAGGTTATTACATCTATAACCTTTCTAAAAATTCCGAAATCTATTATTTAAATAAAATTTCTAATGGCATTAGGCGTAAATATTGTTGAGTCAACGGGCAAAGATTCAAAATTTTTTCTTTTTATTATATAGTAGATTGGGATTATTTTTTCGTGTGAAATTATTATCCTTTTCGTTATTATTTGCTATATTATAGATTTTTTTTGTATCGTAAATTATACTGCTTTTTAGCTTTCTTTTACTTCATTTCATTATTAGATTTTATTTAGTGAAAAAGTTTGTTTCTTTTGCTATTTGGTAACTTTGGTCATTTTGAACTTTTTTAAGAGATAAAACAAAACATATCTGCAATGTGAGGTAGTTTAATCAAGTTGGATACATATTTGGTATGATGTGGATGTTCAACGATATGCCAAAAAACGTCTATAACTATAAAATAATCTACTGTATTAATCAACAGTTTTCGTACACCTCATTTTGAAAAATACATATATAAAAGTTATAAGTTCAAATAATATTTACATATCTCAAATTATAATTTATTTACAATTTTGTAAGAAAATACATTTTTATTTATATTTTTATAAAAATCTAATATTATTTTATTTTGAATTATGTATGAGATAAATATATATGGTTATTTTATTTTAAAATCATAAATGAAAAATAATTTTTATAATTTTTTATATTAGTATTGTGAATAGAGTTAAACATTTTGTGATTAAACATAAATATTTTAAAAAATATATGTATTAAATATATAAAAATACTACAAAATTTATGATCATTAGATTTAACAAATGAAAAAATTGATCGTTGGATCTGGCACGTGGATCTATCTTGTTAATGAGTAACTTTGAAACATTCTACTTTATATAATAAGATTATAATAAGATAAGATTAATATTTATTAATATTTTTTTAATTATAAATAAAATAATTATTTATAATTTTTTTTATATTAGGATTATGGATAAAGATACATATTTTGTGATAAAAATAAATATTTTGTGATAAAGATAAATATTAAAAAATCTATCTTAAAGTATATTTATCTTCTTATTTTTAATATATAAATACAGTAAAAAAATTTGATCGTTGGATCTGACACGTGGAACAATCTTGTTAATAAGTAACTTCGAAATATCCTACTTTATATAATAAGATTTTATTTTAAATTATAAATAAAAATAATTATTTACAATCCTTTTTATATTAAGATTGTGGATAAAGATACATATTTTGTGATAAAAATATATTTTTCAAAAAATTCTATTTTAAACTATATTTATTTTCTTATTTTTAATATATAAATACAAAAAAAATTTGATTGTTGGATGTGACACGTGGAACAATCCTGTTAATAAGTAACTTTGAAACATTCTATTTTATATAATAAAATATCTACTACTTTTCACCAACACTTCTAGTAAACACCATATAGTAAGTTCAAATTTTGTCTAACTCTTTCAAGCAATTACTATTAGAAAAAAGTAAAGTTCACAAAAAACTATTACTTCTAGACATAACAAGAAATAAGATAGAAAAATCATGTCTACGGGTCGAGAACGGATAGCTCAAAAAATTAGATTTACTTTCCAAATAATTTCTGCTATAGAACGAGATAAGAATTTTGGGAATCTGTTCCGATATAAAAATTTTAGGATTCAAAATTTACTTCCTGAACTATTCTCAAAATCCTACTAACTCGGAAATTGTTGTACAAGTACGGAAATAGTTTGGATAATACGGGAAATCAAAAACTTAAGAATACTATTATAAATTATATAATCAGGATAATACCAATTTTCAATACACAAAAATACAAAGTTACATGTTATGATTTGTAATTAAATGACCAACATTACCATTATTACCAAAATATCGAATAGTTTGTATTCATTGTAAAATTGTGAAAATTTAAGTCAAATATTGTTATGGGCTTGATCTTAATTATTCGAAACATATCTAAAATTTGAATTCAATATATTTTAACATTTTGTTAGCGTAAACAAATACCCAACAGAAATTTTCTGAATTCCTAGATCCATTCTAGACCCTTTACTTTACTCGTTTGAATATTATTTTTGGATTCGAACGGAAAATTAGACTTTCTCATTCCCAAAAAAATGTACAGGAATGGAACACGAGTCCCAATATGTTTAGGACTATCCCTTTTATTGTTTTGATTTTTAGATAAAAAAAAAGTTTAGTTGAAGTCAAATGAAATATTCGTACTGAAAATAATTTTCTATGAAGTAGATTAAATCGTTTCAATCCATAAACTGCTTCTCACTTATGGCCAAAACTTAAACCATTATCACATCTTTATGCAACTCTTCTCATTAATGACACTATCCAAGGCCACGCACACGACCATTTTATTAGCTTTTAGAATAGCTAGATGTGTAACGCATGAGGGAATGGTCAATGGCTACATTGAACAAGGTCTGCCAAATTAGGTTTAATAGAATCAACATTGGCTCGTTGGAGGAGGAAAATCAGGTTCAATACGATGCAGGGATCAGATTTTCACCATTCTTGGTCAGTCCAATTATCCATAGTTCTTTTAAGTCTCTAGACTCAGAAACTTATCCTTTTAGACCTCTCTGTCATTTTATTTCCTCGGTGGCCACAATAACAACAAAACATGATGCATCATCAAATAAGATAAACCGAAGAAAGTCAAACCAACAACGCATACCAAATCAGAGATACCAGTAGTCAGTTTCATGTATCTGTTTTAATTGTTTTGCATTTGTTTCAATATTCAACAAGTGGAGAATTGGTCTTCCTACTTTACAAGAACAATTATTCACGTTTCTAGTATTTCCTTGTTGTAGGAGTTGATCTCCAGTCTGCTTCAGTACTTCTATTTAATCTAAAGAAAAAGCCAAAATAGGCAATCTTAATTGCCAAAAGTTCTTGTGTTGGTGTTACTGGTTCTTATTTGCTACATATTGTTCTGGTTCTCAAGCGTTGGCTAAAACCAACGCTATTAATTGGTATCATAGAACTTTCGGATGTTTTAGGAGTGTGGGTTACAATGGGGACAACCAAGGAAAGGCTGGATGAGCTGGAGAAGACCGTAGGGACGTTGACCGATGATATTCATGGCTTCAAAACAGAGGTCAGTGACAAACTGCATCAAACATATGATAGGCTACAGAGCATGGAGGAAACAATGCAAAGAATTATGGAAATGCTATCGCAGGACAAAGTGAGCAACACGGAAACAATGCCAACACCTCAGCAGCAAGTATTGAGTCCGATAACTGGCAGAGGAGAGGAGATTAACCGGCGTAATAAGTTACCTAACCTTTTCCCTGCACCTGCTAGTCCAGACTGTCAGATCAAACTCAAGTGTCCCCAATTCGACGGAGGAGACCCAGGAGAATGGCTAAGTCATATAGAACAGTACTTACCTTTCACGCTATACAAATGGAGCAGCGGGTAGGGTTTTGCTTCTTACCATCTCACTGAGGAGGCGAATGAATGGTGGCAAGCAATGACTCGAGCATGCAGGTTGGATACCATGATTACACCATGGGAAGAGTTTGAGCACAAAGTACGAATCAGGTTTGCTTCATCTCAAGGAGAAAACTTCCATGAAGCATTATCAAAAATTAAGCAGACAAGGTCGTTGAGAGAGTATCAGAGGGAGTTTAAGCGGTTGATGAACAAGGTCGATAATTGGTCCAAAGAGGCGTTAGTAGGGTCTTATCTGGGAGAATTAAAGGAAGAGATCACTGACAACATTCAGTTACTGTCACCAACCACACTAAAGGCAGTGATGGGCTTAGCACGAGTGCGCAATGATCAATTACAAAGGCAAAGAAAAGCCTTTGTACCACGATCGTTTACTGGGTCATCTCGTTCACCAGGGGTCACACCAGCAGTAAAAACGGCAAGTAAAGAGTTCGGGGAACCTGAGAGGTTGAATTGGGATGAGATAAATAGGAAGAGAAGCCTGGGATTGTGCTTCAATTGTGATGAACGGTACATGCCAGGGCATCGATTTTAGAAAACACAACTATTTCTAATGGAGGGAGAAGATAGAAACGATCAAGAAAAAGTGGTCTTCCATGACGCAGATGGAACAGAGATATCTGTTCATGCCCTAACAGGATGGGGAAACCCAAAAACTTTACATGTTATAACCAAGATCAATCGCAAATCGATGGTGGCGTTGATTGATAGCGGTTAACACATAATTTTATCAGCACCAAGGCGGCGAGTCGCTTGGGCTTGAAGGTTACAGCAACATCACCCTTTGCTGTCAAAGTGGCTGATGGCCATCCTCTGCAGTGTCGTGAGGTGTATCAACAAGTGGCGATGAAGTTAGCAGGAGCATTGTTCACGGCTGATTTCTTTGTGCTTCCTCTTATAGGTCTCGATGTGGTGCTAGGAATCTAATGGTTAGAAACTTTGGGCCCAACACTTTGTGATTGGAATGCCAAATATATGTGGTTTAAGTGGACAGGACAAGAAAGATAAATTAATGGGGTTACTTCTGGATCCAGTACACGAACCCAACCTAAGGAAATAAGAGGGGAGATAAAACTAGGCCATACCTATTTTGCAGTATTGTTTCAGGAGCCGTCCAACAACTTCGTGGCCATTAACACGCACCCAAAGATACAACATCTTCTTCACAAATTTGATCAGGTTTTTCAGACACCAACAGAGCTGCCACCGCCGTGTGAGATAGAGCATCAAATCATGCTCAAAGATGGCTCGGACCCAGTCAATGTTTACCCATACCGCTATGCGCACTTCAAAAAAGAAGAAATCGAGAAACAAGTGCGGGAGATGCTAGATGCTGGGATGATTCGCCCGAGCTCAAGCCCCTTCTCGTTGCTGGTGCTTTTAGTAAAGAAAAAAGATGGGTCTTCGAGGTTCTGCACAGATTATAGGGAACTTAATTCGGTCACGGTGAAGGACCGATTCCCAATCCCAACCGTTGAAGATATGTTGGATAAACTTCACGGTGCGTCGATATTCTCTAAACTTGACCTTATAGTGGAATACCATCAAGTGCGCATACATCCACCTGACATTCACAAAACAGTATTTTGTACTAATAACAAACACTATGAGTATTTTGTTATGCCTTTTGGGCTCTGCTATGATCCATCGACCTTTCAGTCATTAATGAACTCAGTGTTTCGACCACATCTTCGTAAGTTCGTACTTGTATTCTTTGACGATATCCTAATACATAGTCGTTCAATGAAGGAGCACGTGGAGCATGTTCAGATGGTATTCCAAATTTTGGAAGTTAATCAGCTATTTGTGAAGATGAAAAAGTGCGAGTTTGGCAAACAGGAACAGGAGTACCTAGGGCATATTATAACAGGTTTATGTGTGAAAGTGGATCAATCCAAGGTCAAAGTTGTGCTTGATTGGCCGAGACCAACAATAGTTACAAAACTTTGCGGGTTTTTGGGATTAACAGAATACTATCACAAGTTTGTGCAGAATTATGGGGTCATAGCATGACCTTTGACAAACTTGCTGAAGAAAGGTCAATTCGAATGGACGTCGCAGGTAGAAAATGCTTTCTTAGCCCTTAAGAAGGAGATGACAACTACACTGACCTTAGCAATGCCAGATTTTACTGCTCCATTCATCATCCAAATGGATGCCTCTGGTGAGGGTATTGGTGCCGTATTACTACAATATGGGAGACCCCTCGCTTTCATGAGCAGATCATTGGGTGTAGCCAAACATAGCTGGTCTACATGCGCACGGGAAATGCTCACCAAAGTGTTTGCAATTCGCACTTTGCGACCATATTTATTGGGCCACAAGTTCACAATACAAACTAATCAAAAGAGCTTATGTTTCCTTCTTGAGCAGAGAATTCTCACGTCAGAACAGAAAAAATGGATGGGGAAGCTATTGGGGTATGACTATGAGATTATTTACAGACTCGTGACGTCTAACGTTGTTGTAGATACATTATCATGTCGTAGTGACAGTCCTTGCTTACACTCAAATTCGATTCAAACCTCAACAGTTTGGGATGAGTTGCAATTGTTGATGCATTCAGACCCATATTTACTTAAGCTTAGGAAGCTAGTAAAGACATCATCAGGACAGTCCTACTCGTGGCGTAATGGACCCTGCGATGCACAAAATAGTTCGAGACTATCCGGCTTCTTGTGATGTGTGTCAAAGAGCAAAGTATGAGAGCCTTTCACCAGCATGACTACTACAACCATTATTTGCTCCAGCTAGAGTTTGGGAAGACATCTCCATGGATTTTGTTGATGGTCTTCCCAAATCGAACAACTACACTACTATAATGGTTGTGGTAGATAGACTAACCAGATCAGCCCACTTGGTGCCACTTTCACACTCGTATACAGCCAAATCGGTTGTAGTTAAATTTCATTGAGTGTGTGGTTCAACATCATGGGATATCAAGATCAATTGTTAGTGATCGAGATCCAGTCTTTACCAGTGATTTTTTGAAAGAACTGTGGCACCTTTCGGGGACTAAGCTATGTATGTTGTCAATCTATCACCCACAGGCGGATGGGAAAACAGAGGTGGTAAATAAAATCATGGAATTGTTTCTCAGGTGCTTTGTTGCAGATAAACCAAAACAGTGGAGTTACTTACTTCCTTGCGCTGAATATTGGTACAACACCACTTATCATTCTTCCATAGGGATGTCTTCCTTCTAAGCTACCTTTGGTCGTGATCCACCTATTTTGACGGGTTATGAAGCAGGTAGCACAGAGGTCCGTGAGTTAGATGAACAGTTGCTGGAACATGATAAACTGCTGCAAACGTTAAAGTCTCATCTCTCTATTGCCAACAACTGTATGAAACAAACTACTAATTCCAAACAACATGACGTCTCTTTTGAAGTCGGTGAGTGGGTTTTCTTACGCCTGCAACCACACCGATAGCACACTATGTTCCGCCGAACATCACAAAAATTGGCCACAAAGTATTACGGAACATTCCTCATGAAAGCTAAAGTGAGACTAGTTGCTTACCGGCTACGGAACATTCCTCATGAAAGCTAAAGTGAGACTAGTTTCTTACCGGCTACAGCTACCAGCCGATACTTGAGTGCATCGTGTGTTTCATGTGTCCTTGCTGAAGAAAAGAGTTGGTTAAGATACGCCGACAGCGGGCTCTTTGCCTCCACTACGTTCCACTGGAACTCTATGTCTTCGCCCTGCGCACATACTGCAACGAAGATTGGTTACAGTAGATAACGAAGAAGTTGAAGAAGATTTGGTTCAATGGGAAAACTTACCTGAAGTGGAAGCTACTTGGGAGAACTTACAACAACTCAGGGATAGTTTTCCAATACTGAACCTTAAGGACAAGGTTCCACTTGAGGAGGGGAGTAATGATGTAGCATCAAGTGAGATAAACCAGGAAAAGTCAAACCAATAATGCATACCAAATCAGAGATATTAGTAGCCAGTTTAATGTATCTATTTTAATTGGTTTATATTTTTTCAGTATTCAATAAGTGGAGAATTGGTCTTCCTACTTTACAGGAACCATTATTCACGTTTCTAGTATTTCCTTGTTGTAGGAGTTGATATCCAGTATGCTATAGTACTTCTATTTAATCTAATGAGAAAGCCAAAAATAAGCAATCTTAATTGCCAAAAGTTCTTGTGTTCGTGTTACTGGTTCTTATTTGCTACATATTGTTCTGGTTCTCAAGCGTTGGCTAAAACCAACGCTATTAAAACACCTTCCAAACCTTCCACTATGGCTTGATACCCTCATGTTATTGGTCAGTTACTACCAGGTTCCCTTTGCACATAAAACAAATTTAATTCCCATATATATCTTTGACCATCATTTCCCTTTTCGTATCAACTTCCCCCTAATACCATCATTATAGTCTATTATCTATTTTAGCCGCAACATTACATGTGCTAAGCTCTCGCCAAGTGTCTGTTACACAAAAACATGAACTAATAGTAGGCACTTCCAGTCTTCGAGATAGCTTTTCAAGGTTACCAAAATCCTCTTAGCGGTGTCTATGGTTTACGTTATCTAACATGCAAGGAATCACGGAGAACGAGACACTCATTACAAACCTCTTATCTCAAGCTACGTCCTTCACTCCAGCACCCTTTCGACTCCAATTCTACAACAAGTTTAAAGTCTCAATCAGTTCACGCTTGAAGGAAACCAAAACTCAACGGAAATCACATAAACAAAATGGCTAACAAGTGGAATGACATGAACGAGTTTCATCTTGGACGTTAAGACTCAGCTCTTTTAATTATGCATCAGGCATATGCACGACCACTTCATCTTCTGGAACAAAATATATAGGAACTGATTGAAAAGCTACCAAGAATGTGGAGGATGCAATCTTTAGTGGCGGGGCACATCCTCATTTTCGAGTTTGTGCAATTATTCTTCACCTCTGAGGTTAACTTGGCTATGATACTAAATCAACAACCAATTATCTTCGACGGTTGGCCTGTTGTGATACAACGATGGGAAAATAGTGTGCCACCAAACTTCCTCAAATCTTTACAAGTCTAGGTCCAAATCAGAGAGTTTCCCTTGTAGTACGCCTCCATAAAATCTGCACACATGATCTCGAGTGTCCTTGGTGATGTATTAGATACTGATATGCATGAAGCTTATCTGAATCACTCATTTGTGGTGAGAGCCAGAGTCAAAATACATATTTGGGAATTGAAGTTCTTCATGCCCATTCCACAAAGGAGACTGGGTGATGGTTCATTTCTACTATGAAATGGCTTCACACCTCTACACCAGATACCAAAGACTCACTCATGATGTTAGCCACTGCCCATACCGGCCTCTTCCATCAAAATACTTCAACATCCCAAGAGATGAATCCGTAGATGATCACAACTCCTCTGAAAGCATGGTTTCTATTGACACCAACCACTTCAACTCACCTTCAATTCAAAATCGAAGTCTCTAGCACCTTTGCTGAGACAACTAAACCTCTCATCCAAATTGGAAACATTACTTTGGAAGACCTACTTGACTAGCTACTGACATCTAATGTGGCGGAACTCAACACAACAAACATAGATCAGGTGCTGGCTGTTTCTCCTGAGCACCAGCACTCAGTAAATTTTCTTGAGAAAGCAACAAAATGCAAGTGTTATCTTGATTTTGCAGAGCACTATGACAGGAAAATATCAAAAAATCTATGATTTAGTGTTTTTTTTCTTCCTCATCACTCATTGATAGGAAGATCCAATTACTGAGTCTTTCTTTTACCTTTTAGGTGGTCTCGATTTTACTTCTAGATGTCTTTTACTGATAGTCCGAATGTTGCTTTTTGTTTCTAGCTGTTCATGTCTGTTGTTTTGTAAGAAAAGTTGTTATGTATGCTTTTCCATTTTACTCTGTTTTATTTGAATAAAATTGCAATTAAAATATATATCTCTATTAGCCGAGTTTTTCGGACATGGTTTAGATAACCAATTAATAATTCTAATATTAGTTCATAAGGAATAAAATTTAGATTACAGATCTGGTATTTTTATCCGGTTATTAGCAAAAAAACAAACCTATATATATGTATATACTAATATAAATCAAACAAATATGATATATAATAATTAGTTGAAATAACTAAATTCTATGGTTAATTCTGTACACATAATTTTTTGTGCTTTCTGTATTGACAAAATCTATAATCTAAAATCCTCTTTTTAGTCTAGGAATTAAACTCTTTGTACAAGGGTAACTCACCTAATCTTCTTATTATTTTTTTAGAAACTTGACAACTATCACGTTTTCAGTGTCAAAAAAAAAAGACAACTAACACATTTTCAGCCTATAATCACTGAATACATACTTTATCTACTTTAGATCCGAGCATCAAAACTTGACATGTCTAGTTTAAAACAATAAATTGTAAGATAGAAAATCAATTTCTTTCTTCAAAAGCAAGGTGATCATATTAAAAACATTTTCGTATTTTACTTCTTCTCTCTTTTTACTAACTTGAATTTTGAATGCACACTAACATAAGAAGAAATGAAGTGTAGGGCTGCTTCTTTGGTAAATCAAATAGGCATATTTAAGGATATTAGAATAGGTTTTAGTCCAATGGGTACCCAAAACCCTGTAAAAATTATGGGTAAAAAGAACCGTTTTAAACATTCAAAAATAACTAGGTTTTAATTGGGCGGGTACCTATATGTAATGGGTATAAACTGGGTTTACCCATAGGGTAATGGGTACCCAATAGGTTTTTTGTTTAAAAAAAGAGTAAAAAAGAAGATAAAGAGTAGAAAAGAGGAGAGTAGAAAAGAAGAGAGAGTAAAAAAAGAAGAGAGAGAGTAAAAAAGAGAAGAGAGAGAGTAAAAAAGAGAAAGAGAGAAAAAAAGATAGTAAAAAGAGGAGAGAGAGTAAAATGAAGGAGAGAGAGTAAAAAGAGGAGAGAGAGTAAAAAGAGGAGAGAGAGTAAAAAAGAGGAGATAGAGTAAAAAAGAAGAAAGAGTAAGTAAAAAAAGAGGAGAGATACTAAAAAAGAAAAGAGAGAGTAAAAAGAGGAGAGAGAATAAAAATAGGAGAGAGAATAAAAAATAGGAGAGAGTAAAAAGGGGAGAGAGTAAAAAAGAAGAGAGAGTAAAAAAGAGGAGAGATAGTAAAAAAGAAGAGAGAGATAGAGTAAAAAGAGGAGAGAGAGAGAGTAAAAAATAGGAGAGAGTAAAAAATAGGAGAGAGAGTTAAAAAAAGAGAGAGAGTAAAAATAGGAGAGAGAGTAAAAAAGAAGAGAGATAATAAAAAATAGGAGAGAGAGTTAAAAAGAGGAGAGAATAAAAAAGAGGAGAGAGAGTAAAAAAGAGATAGTAAAAAAGAGGAATTAGAGTAAAAAGAAGAGAGTAAAAAAGAGGAAATAGAGGAGAGAGAGTAAAAAAGAGGAGAGAGAGTAAAAAGATGAGAGAGAAAAAAAAGAAGATAGAGAGTAAATAGGAAGAGAGAGAGTAAAAAAGAGGAGAGAGAGTAAAAAAAGAAGAGAGAATAAAAGAGAGAGTAAAAAATAAGAGAGAATAAAAGAGAGAGTAAAAAATAAGAGAGAGGGTAAAAAAGAAGAGAGAGAGTAAAAAAGAAGAGAAAGAGTAAAAAGAGCAGAGAGAGTTTAAAAGAAAAGAGAGAGTTAAAAAGAAAAATAAAAGAAAGTAAAAAGAAACAGAGTGAGTAAAAAATAGGAGAGAGAGTAAAAAGGAAGGAAAAGAATAAAATAAAAGAAAGAGAATAAATACTACAAACAAAGTTAAATACTAAAGAATAATAAATGAAAAACGGATACCCTTAAAATCCATATTATTTTGGGTTTTATATAAGTAGTCTTAATAAAACTTTAGTTTTATTGGATTTTTTCTATTTTGGGTTTTTTGTGGACGGACTTATTTTGGATCGAACTCGGCCCAGGTTTCTTTACTCATTTTAACGTCCTTAGGCATATTGATGTGGGTGTAGACCCTTAAACTTGAAGGAAGGTTTGGAATAAAAGCTTTATTCATTCTCTATGTGGATTTTGGATCTCCTTTATCTAACATTTAATAGTCTTGGACAGCCTAAAGTGTTTAGGCAAAAACATTGCCCATGTGAAGGCCATTCCTTCGGCATCAACGACGGAATCTAGCACACACCTCTGTACCAAACTATTCCACTTGACCGGTTCTGTCTCTAGGGATGTAACCAATACCACTCTGTTCATGATCACCCAACCACAAAGGATCTGTATATTGCATCAGTTCCGTTTCGAACTTAAAATGTTTGCTAACATAGAAACTAAAGGAATGTATGTATGCTTACTGGTTCCATAGAGCTTGGAGGATTTTGGCTCTGATTTATACATTGTATAAAAAGAAAATTCATATTTTGAAGGCAAACAACTTGTTTCCAGGTTCGAAGCGTTCTTCTCCAACGTAAGAAAAAGCTACCCATCGATTTAAAGATGTCCGTAAACAGTTAAGAATAGATTTATCAATGCACAAACTTTTATTAATTTCTTAACTGTAACAACGAGTTCATAAAACTCAGAAAGAAAAAGAAAAAACAGAGGATATGATACACTAAGATCAGTAACGATATTCAGCCTTAACCAGCAAGAAAGAGGTGTACTAGTAGCTATAGGTGTCGTCAAAAGCCGAATGGCCAACATATTTGGATGATGTATCCACCTGAAGGTAGAAACGTTCAAGAAAATAAGTCTAAGAGATCGAATATGTGGGTAGCAAATAGAGTACTAAAGAGAATTATTAAGAACAAGTCATACCGAGCTCACAAGCTTCTCATGAGGCACACCAGAATCATTTACTGGAGTAAATTTGCCAGCAGCTGATGGTAAGTCGTCGTCATCCTTCTTTGCTGGCACGTACCATACGTTAACAGTATGTGGGCTCAAAAGGAATGAACGCACATAGTGCTCGTAGAGATAAGCAGCGCCACTCAATCCCGGTAAGACCAACCAACTAGTTAGGGCGAACTTGGCGTATGGCCATAACGGAATCCTGATCATATCATAAATCCCAAAACTTCAGTTCTGTAGAATTGAATCTACCAACCACCATAAGGTTCATAAAGTAAGCTCAATTTAACATTTGAATTCGTTCTAGGCATAACAAAAACTAAAGTCATCCGAACTGGCTAGAAGTCTTTGTTGGATGCTTAAAGCCCATGAAAATTCTTTTTCTTGATGCCTAAACCAAGCAGGAAATAACTACAGACACATAAATTAGAACCAAAATTTTATAAAATGACTCCCTCTATACTTAAAATCTTAGCTTGTTGGGTTTTAGTTTAGGGCGGGGCTCGATAGACAGGTGGAAGCTTGCGTATATACGATCTTGTTCTATTTTTCACAAGTCGAAGCTTGCGTATGAAGGAAGCTATATGTAGACTGCAGTTGAATTTACCATTCGAGGAGACCATGGAAAGTGAGCTCAAAGAGTTTGATAAGTGAATAGATAGCCCAATACGTTAACCATTGCTTGTCGTCTCCATGAGTCCTCGACTCTATTGCCCTCACTGAAGCGTATCTATATAAACCAAATTCTTAATTATACAAGGTCTTGAGATTTGTTGTATACTCGGGTTAAGAATTTAGAAAGAAAAGAGTTGTATGACACTTACAGAGGATAGACCAAGCTAATCACAGGTCTGAACACCAAAAGAAAATGAAAATCAAATGAATGAAAAAATCTAAACAAAAAAACTAAACCTAATAGGCTTAAATGTTACTTATAAATATACCCAGCAATGACATCAAAGTTCTTAAAGATGAGCTTCACTAAACTTCCGATAGCGGAACTCATTTTTGCCGTCGAATTGTTATTTTTGGTCCTTGTTTGAGTTTTCTTAGCTTTTCTTCTTTTGTGTAGTTTTTGGACAACACGAGTGGGATCGGTCATATGAAGGGAAGGAAGTTGGGCTTGGCAACACGTGTACCTGACTCTGAGAGGAGTCATGACGAAATTCAGCCACGTGGCTTGATCTTGTAGCTGGTTTTATATTTCTGACCGTTCGATTTCATCTTCACACAATTCTCTTTACTCGGTTTTATTTATAACAAAAAAAGTTTTCTTCTTTTAGAACTAAAACCACGATCAACGCTAGAATTTTGTGGGTTTCTTATTAAAAAATATTATTAAAATAATAGGAAAGGAAGTAAGAGAATAAGGAAAGGATCTTATTTAAGAACTCAAGAACCGGTATCTTAACTCTTTTTAGCCAGATGTCACTTTTTAATTGAAGAAGTGGTTGAAGAACCTCTAATTATCATATCTTCCCTTGCACATGCTCTAAGATCACCTCCAATGTAGAGTTCTTAAATTAAAATAATATTACTTTTAAGAAACTTAAGAGAGAAATTCTTAAATAAAAGTTTTAAGAGATGGGTTCTTGCCGTGTCAATTTTCTATTGGACATTACATTTTTAATTTAAAATTTAAATAAAAAATAAAATAAAATAGAAAATAATAATATTTTAATTATAAGAAACTTAACCTAAGCATCTCCTTGTTGGAGATGTTCGCTAAGCTCATAATAAGTTCTTAACCTTTTTGTGATTTAAATAAATGTAAAATAGGTAAAAAATTCAAGATCCAGTTTTTAATATAAATTGTTAAGAAACCTTAAGAACTTCTGTCAAGTATAGATTGGACAATAACATTTTTTGAACCAAAAAAAACAAAGAGAAAGGGTCGACGAATCATCTCTCATTCACGGGTTTTAGTTTCATCTCTCATCATTCACGAATCGAAGAGAAAGGATCGAAGAAAAGGGGAGCAATCTTCATCTTTGTTCGGTTTTAGCTTCTTCTTTGTTCATCTTTGGGTTTAGCTTTATTGAAGAATCTATACACCTAATCCAATCGATTGTTAGGATGGCTATGGTCGTGAGACGAGGAATCAGAAGACATAACATAAGCACACTGTTCTTCGTCTCTTCGTTTAATCCTTAAGGTCTCTCACTCTTCTATTTCTCTCTTTCTCTTTAATTTCTGCTTTCTGGGTTCATTAGTTCTTCGATTTTGGTCTTATGTTGTGGCTTGCGAGAAACAGCAAAGACTAAATCTTATGATTTCAATTTTGGTCTTTTGTTTGACCAAAATAGTTCTGAATATGGAATTGAAAATATGGTCAGTTTCCTCATCGAATAATTTGTTGAAAAATAGGCTTTTATTTGGATTTGGCATTAGGATAGGGCTTGAGTTTTGGTTTCCAATTTGGTACAGATTGATTCATTGATTTGTGCTTAGACCATGGCTAAGAGTCCGTTGTTAGAAAAATTTGATGGGCACACCTCAAAACTTTGTTAAAATTTGGGTTTATTCAGCTTGAATACAATAAAATCTCAGAAAAAGTATTTACTTAGCCTTTGGTCGATTGATTCCAATAGCAGTTGTCCAGTTGCTAGCTTCAGTTAAGAGAAGTATGTCCATAAAAGACTACCTATTGAGGTCTTCTTGTTTAAATCACTTTCTGAAAGTATGCCTATATATGGTTTCTTGATTTGTTGCTTGTTAGCCTCTCATCTCTGTATATTTTTCTTTTCTTTTACAAGGAATACAAATGGCTCATTCTCAATACTCACTGAGTGTCATTTTACAAACACAAGTGTCTCAGTATCTGGATCTTATTTAGTAGTTTAGTTCGCCTAAGATAACTGTATAGCTTCTGATTATTTTGCAGATTCCAAATGGTCAGCAGGCCATTACCTTCAAATGTTGCAACAGTAAGCGGAAATGTGAGCAAATGAAAAAGACATTCCTGGGCCAATGAAAACGTAGATGAAGGTTTGTGAATCAACTTGTGGTCTAGTTAGTTTGAATTTACTTGTTGTTTAGTTAGTTTGAATCAACTTGTGGTTTAATTACTTAAGGTTTTGTAGTGTAATATGTTTCAAGCTAAGTTTAATGAATATGTTTTTGAATTCACTAATCTGTTTCATTACAATAAACACTCTTTACAGAAAATAATCACTAAACTTGAATGTTGTAATACTCTTGCAGGAAGCTTGTACACATATGCAATATCCTAAAAGCAGCTAAGACATGATTTGGTCTTCTACAAACAGTAAGATCTAGTTGATGCTAGATTTAACATATGTTTGAAACAAATTCTACATCAGATTAGCTTTTCCATTTTAGTACAAGAACTGATCAAGAATTGCTATTCTCTTTCTTTTCTTAGACAAATCTGAAGCTCTTTCACAGGGAGGCTTTTTTTTTGGATTCAAACCAAATGCTTGATTCAACCACTTCTTGTTTAAGTATTTGTGCTCTTATATGTTTAGATCACGGAGTTTTGTGGCATGCTAATTCGTATGAATTTAATATATTGTTTCTTTTTATAAAATATATATTTATAAATTTTAATTTAGTACATTTTACAATTAGAAATTTTTTTTTTAAGAATCCCAATTGGGGTTCTACCATTGGAACCCCCAAAAACTAAAACTCATACTAGAGTTCTTAATTTTTAAAAAATATTAAAAAATTGTTAAGAACCTTAATGTGGTTCTAAGGTCCATAAAAATATGTTGATTAAAGAAAACGGTTGATCAAATTAGTAGAATTTAATTTGGAAAATTTAATTAATTTTTGTTATAAGTTTATAACAAACAAAATTATCTACTTTACTATACAAAAAAGTTATTCTGTTTTTATGTAGTTATTCCAATGCATTGAGTAGCACTGAGTTCCGTGGAGTAGGACAAGTCAGCAATTGGGACCACGGTAGGTAAAATATCTATAAGATTTGATCCAATTCGCTATTTGTTTTAATTCAAATCTGGATATTCCAGATATTCGTAAAGTTTTGAAGCGAAGTAAATAGTACTATATAATATCCGTCAAAAACAAAGCAATTAACAAATATTATTTTCTAAAAAGACTGGATATCCGCTACGATTCATATATCAATAAATATATATTAAAATATTAATTATGTATCTATATGTTATACTATAAATTATGTTGTACATATTTATATGGTTGAAAATGAATAAAAGGTAGTATTTAGTTAATTTTTATTTTTTATAGTTTATTTTTATAATGTTATCATTCTCCGACATGTAATTTAATATGAGTTGATTTAATATGAGTTTTGTTTTGTAACTAGTTTGTTTAAAAGTTATATTTGCATTTTTTAAGATGATAAAATGTTTATTTTGGGTTTCAAAATTCATATTGATATTGTTTTCTCGTATCTTTACCCTATTCTTGTAACTTTTATGTATTTTATTTTTATTAAATTTTGTAAAACGGATTGGAACGGATTATTCGGAGATTTTTGAAAAAAAAATGGATATCCGATATTCTGGATATCCGGAAATATTCGGATCGAAGCGGATCACAAAATCAAATATTCAGCTAAAACGGAACGGAAAACGGATACCACGAATTTTCCGGATATTCGTTATGTGCCCACCCCTACCGTGGAGTTCGTGTAAACATGTCATAAACACTTGTCTGACCGAATCTTCTCCAAACAAGTATGACGAACTTAAAAACAAAAACAAAAAATGTGACTGACAAGGTCTTTTAACCAAACTATATACGCTCTAAAAGTCAATGATTCCTAGCAATATTCAAAATCCAAAGAAGAAGAAATGAATGAAGAAATTGAAAACAAGGTGATACTCTATGGATCATTTAAAAGTCCTTACAGCAAAAGAATTGAGTTAGCCCTCAAGCTTAAATCCATACCTTACGAACACATGCAAGAAGATCTCAACAACAAGAGCCAAGCCCTTCAACGGTACAACCCGGTTCACAAGAAGATTCCGGTTCTTGTCCACAACGGTAAACCGATTTCTGAATCCTTGTTTATCATTGAATACATCGACGAAACATGGAAAAACGGTCCACATCTTTTGCCTCAGGACCCTTACAGAAGATCTAAACTTCGTTTTTGGGCGAACTACATTCAGTTACATGTTGGTAAATCTGAAAATATTCTAGCTTTTGATTGAATGTTTTGAACTTAATTTACTGAATTTTCTTTTAATTTCTGCAGCTTTACGATGTGGTGATGAAATTGCTGAAAAGCTATGGAGAAGAGCAAGAGAAAGCTCTCAGAGAGGTGAAGGAGAAGCTAATAGTCATGGAGAAAGAAGGGCTTAAGGAGATTTTTTCTGACACTGATGGTAAACCTACAGTGACAAAAGAGACCATGAGCCTTGTAGACATTGCGATGTGCACTTTGCTTAGCCCTTATAAGGCATACGAAGAACTTTTGGGTCTGAAGATCATCGATACAGAGACAGTTCCTGGTGTCTACGGTTGGCTCAGTGCTATTAACGAAATCACTATAGTCAAAGATCTAAGTCCTCCTTATGAAAAAGTCCTAGAGATTCTCAGGATTTTCGGACAGAAAGCTATCTCCTGTTCCTGAAACTAATCAATCTTACGTTTTGGATTGCTTATGTTTGACTTTATTATAAAATGTCAAAGTGGTAGAATTATATTCTCTGTTTTCATATCTTTCTTATGGTCTTTCTCTTTGAATTTGTCAGTTACAATTTGATGTGAAGATATGTTATATTGCAGAAAAATCTATATTGGAATTGAAACAATTGTGTAGAACTCATATCAGTTTACGGGCACTCATTGGGATAAGGATACTTAAGATGCACGTTATCTATTTTATCTACCTATTGTTTGTATTCAGTGTCGTGCCCACGGTTAGAGAGAGGCCTAAGGCTAATTAGTAAGAAAGGGTCTTAGAGCATGCACATCAATAAACCCCCTAGTGGGGTTCTTAAAAAAAAAATGAAAAAAAAATTGACCAATCGTGGGCCGCTACNCAGGTTCTTCAATTTTTTTTGGTTTTTGTGCTTAGAACCTCTCTAGAGACTCCAATGTACATGGTCTTATAATCTTTTTTTTCTAACGTAAATATTATATAGTTAAAAAATATCTATTGATAAAATAAAATAAACATAATAAAAGAAAAAAATGAATAATTGATATATGTGTACTTTAGTATGTTTTAAAGTTATTATTTTGCACATTTTATATTCATATTCACAGTATTTGCACCTCTTTAGATATTTTTAGATTCATATTTCATACATTGCGTAGAATTGCATACATGTTGTATAAAAAGAGTTTTAGGTATTTGGAAAGCATAACTGGAAAATCATGGACGCTGTGGAGACATTGGGACCAGATGATGAGCTTGGACGCAACTAACGTAGTGGAGCCTCACCACAAACTCGAGTACAAACTGGAGCTTAGCTATGGACTCGAAACGGAAGAGAGCTGCAAGTGAGACTCGAAACGTGTTGGAGGTTCTCTATTCACTCTTGTACGAAGTGAAGCCTTATCTCACTTTAGATGGGCTGCTGAATGCCTGATCAATTCGATCAGGCACTCGCCATCTATTTTCATAGTTCAACTATTTCAGAGGTACGATCTCTTTCTCATTTCTGGTTCGGGAGCCGAGCCCCTGCACATGGGTTAAGTGAAAATGTTCAATTTTGATAAGGTCTTCTTGACTGTTATTCAAATGGTCCTTATAATCATGGAATCGACTCGATCATCAGATTATGGATTATAAGTTCATAACCGTTTAGTTAATTTGTATGCATGCGCTATTTGATTTACCGAAAGCATCACTAGCTTACGCTCTGACCCGAGTAGCATGGAGCACGTGGAATCCCGTGTGAATCAGCAAATAAAATACTCCTTGTAAAAATAAAAATAGGTATTTCATAAGAAAAGAGAATTTGTCAATTTTTGGGGTCTTAAAGGGGAATCCGGTTAGCAGTTTCCGTGTTTATGAGGTATCTATTGCTTTCGCCTCAACTGGATAAATTCACTTATTTTTCACAATTTTTCTGGTTCTAGGGGTTTACGACTCCACCCCCGAATGATGGGCTGGATCGGTCAAATACTTTTATTATCTCTCTATCATTAGGTTAAGTGAGGGTCTACGTATAAAAACCCTGGGTTGCGTCGAGAATGATCATCTAAGTTTTATCAAAGTTTTTTACTCTTTTTCGTGCAAGCAGACTTTTTAGCTTTTGTAATCTCAGAACAAAACCTTTTGATTTTGAGTTATTTTATGCAATTCAGTTTTACGTTCAGCGTTGATTTCAATCTTCATTCGAGTCTATCATCTATCTTATCTAATATTGATTTTGTGTTTAGTGTTGATTTCATGAGTTCTAAGTAGTTACCTAGGGCTCTTGAGGATGAGTTAGGTCAGCGTGAAGCTTAGATTTTCTAGGTTGCTTGAGGTTAGAATTGTTAGGATCTCTTATGTTTTGGTGCTTTAATTACTAGCTTCATTCTCATCAACTGGAGCTTGTTCTGAGACGTTATAGCATCTGATAGGTGTTTGATAGAGCGTCTGACTGAACCACTTCAGAGATTTACACGCTCGGCTTGAGGGATCGAATTTCCAAGATGTGGATTGGCTTTCAGCGGGTTGATCATGCATGTCGGGTAGATTATCAAACGCCTATGGTGATAGGATCTGTTAGTAGTCAACTCGAGTTTGTTTGCCACGAGAGTGGATTCACTATTATTGTTCCCGCTGTCTAGAGATTAGCTTTATTGAGTATTGTCAAGTGCCTAGTGAGCTTAAGAGTCACACTGATCCGTGATACTCACTCGTCAAGAACTTGTTTTCTTACCTTGCGTTAAATTCACTCTTAACACTGCTGTCTACTACTTCGTTTTAAATTCTTTGTTATTGCTGGTTGATTTGTTTACTCTTATTTTAAGTTCGATCTAGGTTGTTAGATAAACCACACTTTGATTGGCTTGGATTAGAGTAATAAACTACATCCTGATTGATAGCTACACTCCCAGTTGGTTTGACACATTTTGTGCTACTTCGACACTTTAGTACAATAGGATTTGAAAACTGAGTAAAATCTTGTTATCTATAACTCATAATTTTTCTTTGTTTTGTTTCAATAAACTTTTTTTCACAAAATTCTCGTAATAAAGATTTCTAACTAATTCTGTTTTTATAGATATGATAGTTAAATCATTCAATAATTGTTTGTAACATATTATTTAATAAGCTACTAGGATTATACTCGCGTTATAACGCATGATTTGATTAGTATGATTATTTTTTTAAACCGTGTTTATTTAGATTATTAGATCCATGTTGATATTTTAGAATTTTTTTTTGAGATATTGAGGCCCAAAACCTGAACCGAAATTGATCCGATCAAAAAACCGAACCTAAAAAGTACTCAAATGGGTCATAAATATATATATCAAGAAAACTGGAACCCAAACTTGAACTCAAACCAATCTTTAGGTTTTTATAGTTTTTCTACTAATCTTTTAAGTTTTGTTTTAATTTTTATATAGAAATATCTGAATTTGAACTCGATCTATTCCAAACCGAACTATATCCAAAAAATAAAATTATCCAAATAAGTATTAAATCAAAAGAACCAAAAAACTGAAATAGAGGAACCAAAACCGACAAATTACCAGAATGAGTTATAAATCTATGTACCCTAAAAACCGAATCTAAAACCTGATGCGAAACTGAACCGAATTTGTATCTGATGTATTTTTATATAACATATTGCTTTAGAGGCCCGAAACCTAAACCAAAATTGATCCGATCAAAAGAACCAAACCCGACAAAATACTCAAATGGGTTATAAAATATATGTACCAAAAGACCGAACCCAAACCCGAACCTGAACCAAATTTTAACTTTTTAAAGTTTTTCTATTAATTTTTTTTTGAATTTTTATATAGAAATATCTGAACACAAACTCGATCTATACCGAACCAAACTATATCCAAAAAATAAAAATATCCAAATAAGTATTAAATCAAAAGAACCAAAAAATTAAAATAGAGGAAAAGCCAACAAATTAATTATTAGAGTAAGTTATGAATCTATGTACCAGAAAAACCAAATCTAAACCTGAACCGGAACCAAATTAAGAGCTGAATGTGTATCCGATAAATTTTTATTTAATTTTAACTTTTAAAATATTTTTTCCAATTAAATCTTTATTAATTTTAAATTTTATGTATAAAAATTTATAATCAAACCCACCTTAATCCTATTTTTAAGGGTTGTTACAAAATATATGTTTATTTTATCCTAAAGTTTATAATATGGTCAAAATAAAAGTGTCTTTCGCTTTAACATATAAGATATATTCTTTTTATATTTTGGAATTCATTTCCTTATTATTTCAGAAATATTAAAAAAAAATTATCAACAACTGGATCGACAAAACTCAATTTATAGCCTAAAGCTCATAAACTTTAAAATTATTTGAAATATCTAATCTAGATGTTAGAGTTATTAGTTGAATCATCTTTTTTTAATTAAGAATAATCTATTATTCTATATTTTCTATAATTTTCTACTTTTGTTTAAAATTTTGGATTCTACATTTTATTTTGTCAATCTTTTTGTCAATTGATTCCATTTTGTTGTTTTATTTTTTGATTTTCAAAACATTTTTTAAATGCAAGTGGCATTTAGTATAATGGCAAGAGGTAAGTTCAAAAAGGCAAACGCACTTACACGTTTAAGGATCGAACTCCACTAAGTGTATTATACAGGAACTTGTATAGGCCGGTCAGTTGTAGCCCAATATCAAAAAAAAAACATTTTAAAAATATTTTGGGATTGTTTTTGTAAAAAAACGATTACAATGGACATATGATTGATTCGAGCTAGGAAAAGAAAGCTAATAGACAGAGTCTCTACCACCACACCACAACCACTTATCTAATTTCAAATAATATATATTTTTTGGTACCCTAAACAAAAACCTTATTTTCTCCATTTAGGCAAAAACCTTTGTATTACTACATTTTATCTTGTACATAGATTTGTGGAACATTATTGTACTGCTCACGAGTAGATTTTAAGTTCACTGCACTTTGAGGTTTCCTAAACCAATTGGGTGAGATGAATGAGACCCAATCACAGCATAGCATCTGATTAAATGAGACCCAATCACGTTAGAAAAGTTAGGGGCCATCAGGTTAACAGGCCTCCATTTATTAACTATTTGTACAATCAGGGCTCAAACCCATCTCTCTCCGTTGTCAATGGTGGTAAAACCTAATTTAATATTAAGAAGACCATCCTAATTAAGATGAAGAAACTATACATAGATTTACCATAATTATCATCTTAAAATATAGCAATTTACAAGTATCTTTTGAATGTTGGTGTTCTTCATAGGAAACCTTAGGTTTGGTTATAAGAACCAAACTTAGGTTTTAATTGTGGCTTTGTGTTGGAGTCTACACATATAAAAACATTTGAAGTTAAATGAAATAGTAGAGGACAAGCTAAGAAAAAAAAAGTGGTGAAAAGTCTATATCGTCGGGTTTGTTTCAAGATAGTGTTTGGACCATTAAACGTGTTCTGATCAGGCTGAAATTTTGTGGAAAACTTCGTGACTCCGTGGTCTTCAGATCCAACGATGGGTTTTGTGTTCCAAAGGCTGATTTGTCAGATATTTGGGTTTTAGTGTAGCTATTTGCTCTGTGGTGATTTTCAGATTTCTGTATGTGTTGTCTTAGTGTTTGGAGAATCCGACGATAAGATCTTTTCTAATTAAGCATGAAATTTGGCAGATGTGTTGTTGACTCGTTTATCTAGAGTTTGTATGGTGGAGATCTTATTTTGGTGGCCAAAATCCTAGTAAATCTAGAGTCGTTTGTGACCGCATATTTCTAAACTCTTGTATTGTTCTCTTGTTGAAGTTTGTTGTATTAGAGATTGCTCTTTGGAGGCTTAGTCTCTGTATTTGTTCTGTGGAATCAGGAGGACATAGTTGTAACTCAAATATGTTGGTGATACTAGATTTTTGAGTGAACTACGTTATCGTAGTTTTTCCTTCTCACATCGAGAAAATTTTCCACGTTAAAATTGTTTGACTCATTTACTTTCTGTTTTGAGTGGTTGCTATTTGTTGTTTGAATATATTCTCCTCATAGGTCATACAAGGGCGGAAACTCTATTCCACTGCGCTTTGTTTTCCAATATTGAACCAATGTAAAATCTACACACAGCCACTTAAAGTATAAGTATAATGATTTATGAAGAAATTTAATAAATCAATAAATAAAACGAGAATAGAAGTCTTCTCAAAATAGTATAACATATTTCTATGTGCTAACAAAGTCTTCTCAATGTAAAGAAGCCATAGAAGATAGTACGTAAGTTGTCGGGAAACAGAAAAATAGGGTGGCTGATAGAGACATCTTCTGAATGCTTTTACTCAATTATCTTTTGATATCACTACGACCGATATGGCTTATACATCTTCTCCTAGTCAAACGTTTTTTAACCGCAAGAGTTTGTTCTTAACAACTTATATTTTATTTTGGGTATAGTTCATCCAATTTTTGATCAGAAAGAAGCTAAATATCGATAATAACACAATATATAAGTTCATATGATATACATGCATGTATATATTCGAAGTTGGGCTTAAATCTAGCCTCTATATATTTATATATATATTAGATGATGTTCCGTGCTATGCACGAGTTTGGTAATATTTGTTTGTTTATATTTATTTATTTACTGTTTGATTTATATGTATAAATTTATTAATTACTTAATTATATACATACTAGATGATGTCCCGTGCTATGCACGAGTTAAGTAATATTTGTTTATTTTATTTATTTATTTATTGTTTGATTTGCATATGTAAATTTATTAATTATTTAATTAGATATATATTTGATATTAAAAATAAATTTACAGTGATCACCAATATCTCTTGTACACGAAATATATTTTTTATTTCTGTTTACTTAAGTTTTGATGCATTACAATCTTACATATAAATTTTTTTGACTTGTGTTCTTTACGTTTTGACTTATGTATATTTATGTTTTAGGCTCGTTTATAATTTAATTTTTAGTCCCGTATTTATTTAGGTTTTAAGATCTGTTTAATTCTGCTGTGTTATACATTATCGATATAGCACATGTTTTTATTTATTAATATCATAAGTAATTTATCAAGTATATACTAATATAAATATATATATATATAGTTTTAAACTCTTATTCATTTAAGTTTGTAGATTCATGCATAGTTTTTTATTATATCAATATGATACATATTTTATTTATTAATATTTTAATCAATTCAGCAAGTATATACTAATATAAATATATGTATAAT
>OVBA01004010.1:0-25253 GCA_900406435.1 Lepidium aucheri
ATATTATCAAGAGAGAATTTTTTTAATTTATTATAAAATATATGAATCTGTCAATGTTACAATTATATATAGAGATTTAGATTAGGAATATCTCAATACAATATTTTTGGTTATTTTTTATTGCGTTGACCAATAATATTTAAATTAAGTTTCTTATTAAAATCCAAAAAACTTATTTGTTAGAACAAACAAAATCGTATTAAGGTTNATCTCAACAAAAGAATTATTTTAAAAAAACCAATAAAAATCAAATCTTAATCGATTAAAGATTTCTTTTTAAAACCAGCAAAAATCAAATTTTAATTGGTCTTTCTAAATCAACAAAAATCAAATCTTAATTGGTTAAAATTTTATTTTTAACAAAAAAAATTCAAATCTTAATTTGTTTTTTTTAAAACCAACAAAAATCAAATTCTAAATGATTAAATAGATGTTGTGATAATTGTGGTATTCAAATCTTAATTTCGAATCGTTTGAAAATTGTGATTATTGTGCTAGGTGGGTCGGGTTTTAAATAGATGTTGTTTATTAGTTTTTCTATTAGGATTATGAGGATTGTGTTTAATAAATATCGATTAGGATAAGGATATAATTATGATAATCTCGTAGGATTTATAATTAATTAATTATATTTAATCTAGATAATAATAATTAGTTAATTAGTTATAGAATCTTATCAGAATATAATAGTGTGACAAATATTATGTGATAATATTTCCTAGTAACAATACAACCTAGTTCAAAACAGACAATATAACACGGTATTTAAGTTAATGCTATGTTTTTATTATATAAGAGATATTCTATTTAATTTAGGAAAATATATAATGTTTTTTAAAACAAAGAATACTGATAATTAAAATATATAATGCTGAAAAATATATAATGCTAATTTTATAATAATATATATTTTTTAAAAATATATTGATAGTTAAACCTATTATTTATACAATACCATTCGATATTAATATGGTTAGCGATATACTTTTGGTAATTCAAATTAATTTTAGACGGAATATTCTTTTAATTCCGAAAATCTTAACACACTACTATATATATATATATATATATTACCTTTAGGTCACAAATAGCATAATTCATTTCACAATCACTTCTCATAATCTTCTATTATGATTTCTAGATAAAAAATTATACTTTTATAATTCTAATTATTTTTTTCTTTTTACATAGAATCGGCATTCTTTTTTTCATCATACAACTAACACACTAGTATCAATTTTTTTTAGATTAGCTAAAAAAAGTATATCTTTGCTGTTTCTACTACCTATAGAAACAGTATACCAATTTGGTTTATATATAAGATTATGTTGATGACAGACATAGATGCAAGATCCAACCTTTTCTATAGTACAACGCTTCACATCTTAAGAATGTCAAGATGATGTAATAAACGTAAAAGTTTCTTTGGTGATAAAAATGGTGATATTGTGTTATTCTCATATTCAAATAAACTAGGGAATGCTTGCGTATGTTTGTAGTACTGAATTTAAATCATATAATATTTAATTTTGTTAAATTCTTATTTTTCAATTATTTCCTATTATATAATATTTTATTTTTCATATAAATTATGAACACGTTTGCTTAAAATATATTATATAAACTTTTTTGCTATTTCATGAGATTCAAAGTATAACATAAATAAATAATCTGAAGTTTTGTAGAAAAAGACTATGTAATATTTGAAGTATTTTTATCATTGGTTAAACAAATAGTAATTGAGATTGGTATTTTGTTTTTAATAACCTTATAATAAAAAAGAATTTTTCAAATTATTAGTAAACCTAATAAACAGGATACAGTTTTTTGATCTGTTCTCTTAAATATATTTCGGATGTTAAAACTTTTATTAATTAATAAAAAAACTATTCGAATATACAATAAAAATATGTAATCCTAATTTCTTACCTAAATAATAGAGTTTAATGGCTGGTATATTCTACTATTTAACAGTCCTACCAAATTTTCAAATTTCATATTAATCTAATAATAACAAATTAGATATGGTTCTAAATAACTAAAATGTTAAATATTAATTAATATAACTATATATGTTATGTGTGAAAATCCGTATTTATATTTTTTGTAATTTTCATTTTATCTTTTTATTATTTCATGATATTACTTAAAATATATATATTTATTTGTACTCAATATATTAAGACAAAATCTCTGAAATTATTATATTAATTTACAATAAATATGATTTTAAAAAATTATTTATTTATTGGTAAAATTAATTTTGTCATTTTTTCTAACAAATTTATTTTCAATGATAAATTATAAAACAATTTTTTCATTTAATTTAATAAAAAAATATAATATACATAAAACAATAACAATATTTCATGATAACGGGTTTATGAATCGAAATGAACATATGTTTAAAAACTAAAATGAATATGAGTTTTAAAATCTAAATAAATACAGATCTAAAACTTAAATGAACATCGTTGGAGGTGGATCCGCAATCCTATTTTGGTCCACCAAAAATAATGGCTCAAATATAAAAGAACCACCCGGTTGCAAGCACTAAGTCTTCAGCTCGGATAAAATATTCGACTCGGCAAAATATCTCATCTCGGAAGGTTCCATGAACCTGAAGAGAAGTCGGATGACACATCAGCATACAATAAACGGAAGTTTTCCTATTTCGACATAGAAAACTTCAACAAATCTAGCATGAATCTTAACAGATTCTATCTTATCAACAAGATTTGTAAATCTTCCTTTATTTTTTACACATGTAAACCGCCTCTATAAACTATAAATAGAGGCACAATCCTTTGTAAGGAGAATCTTCTTTAGGACATTCAAAGTCTAATAAGAACACGAATTCGGCCTTCACCCATCTTATTACTCTGTTAACTAAGCTCTTATTCCAATTCAAATCCACAAGTGTCCTTGCCTATTCTTCTCTACTATATTAATCAGGAACAACCGTTTTAGTACTCGTTGTGCTGAAACTGGTTCCAACAGTTGGCACCGTATGTGGGGAAGATATCGAAGGACATCTTCACAAAGGTAATAGGAAATTCTGAGATTTAGAATATGGTGGACGGAGAACTCACCACCAGCTCACCAGAAAGGAGGGAACCTCTCCATCAGGAACACACCGATCCAGCGGATGGATCAACAATGGATATAACTCGGACTCAGAAAGAGAGTCGACAAGAAACTCGGGAGGATGAAGAACTTCCACCGCCACAACCGGAGTCATGGACACTCAGAACTTTAGTGCGTAAAAATTTGGCGACAAAAAAAAGTGCTTGAAAAAAGAGCAGAATTAAAACAAATACAGACTATATTGCACAACAGGAAGCTTCTGATCGAAGAAACGCCAAGAGGTTCGATTGGCTCGAATCACGCTTGAATGGGAGTAGTCTCCCAACTACTCAAGTCGACAGACCATGCACGGAAGCATTGGCTAGTGTTCAGAGAACACTATTCTAGGACTTCCCGAGTCCACAACCAATCACCACCTCGGTACAGGATCACTCTGCCGTACCGAACATGTCAAGACAGCATAGCCATATGACTTGGATGCTGCTACCGTATTAAAGATGATAGACAATATTAAGTCTAAATTCCATCAAGCTACCAGCTCGACACCCGAGAAAGGAAGAATCCTAGCTCAGGCGCAAAACTTGCCATTCGCACTGCGACTATGGAGAGTCTCAGTAAACAGAGGGTTACGGCTCTGATTCCCCTCTTACGATGGGAACTCGGATCCCGTGGAGTTTATGAGCGCCTTAAACGTTATGATGAATGGTACCAACTACACCGTAGACAATGAAGACGCGGCCTACTGCCAGCACTTTGCAAAAACTTAACAGGAGATGCCTTAGTATGGTTGACCAAGCTTCCCGCCGGATTAATCGAGAGCTTCAATAAGATTTGTTTGTCATTTGGGACACCTCAACCACCGAACTGAGATCATTGAGGCAAGGTTTTGACAAACCTTTGAAGTCGTATCTCGGACGCTTTAAAAAGATACTGACCAAAGCCAAAGTCAGTGACGACATGACTATCGAAGCCCTCCGAACTAGGATGGTGACGGATGAGGCGTTAAAACGGGACCTTTTTGTCAACAGGCCAAATACGATCTCTGACGCCTTATGTAGGGCACCAAGACACGCAAAATATATAGAGAAAAAACAAATCCTCTCACAAAACCAAAACATGCAGCAGAATTCGGTAGCCAAAGAGCAGAAAGAAATGCACTACGCCCCTAGACAACATAGTAGAGGCAAGGAAAACTTAGCAACCAATTTCCGAGTCAGGGAGAATAACAGCCCCCGCGATAAATCATTCAATAACACATATAATCAGAACAAGTATTATGGATTCCACAAGAAAGCAGGCCTATTCGACCGCAAAGTGCAAACAGCTACAAGAATTCTTTGCTGAGAAATTCAGCAAAGGAGAATTGGAGGTCTCAGAAAAAGAAACCCAGAAGTATAAAGCACAGAAGCAGAAAGAAGCTGAGCAACGAGAAGCCACTTTCAAGTCGGCAAGCCCGAAGGTTAGCGCTTTAGAATTAGCAAAGCGGCAAAAGCCAGAAGGAGATAATGACAGATCTGGCAGTCCACGTGTTGTCATCGGTGTAATCGTGGGTGGATTATAGTTTTGCGATGATACTATTTGCTCAATCAAAAAATATGAGCGAAAGGTAGTCGCCTCAGTCAACCAGGAGCCCTCCCAAGAATGTATGCACATTGTAGATTCGATGATCACTTTCACCATGGAAGATGTCAAAGGATTTAGCTTCCCACACAACGATCTCATAGTCGTCAAACTGCGAGTTGCTGATTGTGATGTTTCACGAATTCTCATCAATACTAGGAGTTTGGTGGATCTCATATTCAAAGAAACTCTTGATAAGATGGGACTGGCGGATGTCCAGCTTAAGCCCATGGACAGAACCTTGACTGCGTTTGATGGAAGCACAATCAACATAATTGGAGCGGTGAAATTAGCAATCCAAGTTGCTGGACTTACGAGATGGATCAAACTACTTGTTGTAAATAAACCATCAATCTACAACATGATCTTAGGAACACCTTGGCTACACACAATGAAAGTTGTGCCCTTGAGCTATCATCACTGTGTTAAGATTCCAACGAAGGAAGGAGTCTACACACTTAGAGGCGATCAAAAAATGGCCAGAACTTGTTTCATTGCCAAATTGAAGTTAAGAAACAAATCATGCATGATCACGACATTAGTAGGAAGCAGAGCACTGACCAAACCACCTGCTCTAGAGAAGTCCAACCAGTCAACTGTCGAGCTTGTCAACATCGATTTGGCCGATCCGACAAAGTGCGTAAGTATTGATATCGACCTAAGCAAATCCATAAAGTAAAAGATGGTACGTCTCTTCGAGGAGAACGTGGCAACGTTTGCATGGAAACCAAGCAATATGCCTAGAATCAATCCGGCAATCACAAGTCAAAGGCTAAACGTTGATCTGACGTATAAGCCGATTAAGCAGAAGAAAAGAAAGCTCGGACTAGAAGGAACAAAGCCCATGATCGAAGAAGTAAAGAAGCTGATTGAAATCAGGTCAATCACCAAAGTTCAATATCCGGAATGGCTAGCCAATCCGGTAGTTGTTCCCAGAAAGAATGGAAAGTGGAGAGTCTGCGTTGACTTCACTAAACTCAACAAAGTGTGTCCAAAGGACAGCTACCCACTACCAAATATAAACCAAATTGTCGAGGCAACGACCAGAAACAAACTTTTCTCATTTATGGATGCTTTCTCAGGATACAATCAGATCCAAATGCATCCTGACGACATGGAAAAGACATCGTTCAGCACGAAGTGAGGCACTTATTGTAACAAGATGTTTGCCGATCCACTCGGGAAAACCATGGAGGTATATATTGACAACATGTTAGTGAAGTCGGTAAGGGCAGAAGACCATGTTGATCATTTAGCCCATTGCCTCAGAACTCTGAATGAGTACCAGATGAAACTCAACCCGGCAAAGTGCACCTTTGGAGTTACATCAGGAGAATTCCTCGGATACATAGTTACTCAACGAGGAATCAAAGCAAACCCAAAACAGGTCACAACAATTCAAGAGTTACCTTCTCCAAGAGTGCCATAGCTGCTCTCGTATCCACAACAGATCATATCCAAAGATGAATCATCCCGGTATAAAGCATAGATAGGCCAAACATAAGCCTACCAAAGGGAGATATAGAACTAGTCTCGTCAATAGACAAAGTCCGAGAAGATTCTGATTCCGAGATGGTAGACGCCAAACATAACACCAAACAGAAAGTAGATTGGCGTGACGAAATCTTAGCCTACATCATAGACGGCAAAACGCCCGAACACAGATGGGCTTCATGCCGTCTAAAAGCCAAGTGCGCTTTCTACGCTCAAGTAGGCGAAAAACTTTATCAGAGAAGTTCAAACAGAGTCTTGCTTACGTGTGTTCACAGAAATGAAGTCGACAAGATCATCAAGAAAATGCACGATAAAGTAGGAGGAAACCACAATAGTGGTAAAACACTCGTTCAGAAGATTAGAACACTCGTCTACTATTGGCCAACCATGTCTAAGGACTGCGCCGAGTACACTGCTAAATGCAAAAAGTGCCAAAGGCATGAGCATATTTTTCACGCTCCAACCATGGAGTTAACATCCGTGAGAATGCCTTATCCATTCATGTGATGGGTAATGGATATAGTCAGACCGTTACCGTCATCCCAGCAGAAGAGGTTCATGCTTGTAATGACCGACTACTTCTCAAAGTGGGTCGAAGTAGAAACTTACTCCCAGATCAAGGATAGAGATGTAATCAAATTTGTATGGAAAAATATCATCTGCCGACATGGTCTTCCATATGAAATCATAACTGACAAGGATCTCAATTCGTCTCAGCCAAATTTATTAACTTTTGCACTAGATGGAATATCCGAGTAAGCAAGTCAGCACTGCGAAACCCACAAGGTAACGGTCAAGCAGAGGCCACAAACAAGCATATCCTTGATGGTCTAAATAAGCGACTTTCTAAAAAGAACAGGAGTTGGGCTTCCGAATTAGAAGGATTATAATGGTCACATCAGATCATACTTCGGCAATCAACGGGGCGAACTCTATTCTCTTTTTCTCACGGAATGGAAGCAATGGCTCAAGCAGAAATAGTGCCAACTTTGCGCCGTGAATGTCTTTTAGAGAACAAATACACAAATAATGATGCTATGAAAATAGTATTGATGACTTGGAAGAGGAACATGAAGAAGCACTTCTCCAAGTACAAAAATATCATCAACAAGCCGCAAAGTACTACAAGAAGAAAGTACGCGGACGACACTTTATGGTTGGAGACCTTGTACTTCAGAAAGTGTTCGAGAACACGACCAAACTCAATGCCAAAAAACTCGGCGCCAATTGGGAAGGGCCATACAATATTTTCGAAGTCATCAAACCGGGTGTCTACAAAATTGCCGCCATGGAAGGAATACCAATTCCTCAAAGTTGCAATTCTATCAACTTAAAGCAATACTACTACTAGCAAGTCGTCCTCTCGGCAAATTAGATGCGTCACTTAACGCATTACTATCTACTTAATTTGTTATGTAATGAGAACTACGTCTTAGCTTGATCCCTTCAGGGTACATAGGTAGCCTTCAGGTCCAGCTCGAACTTTATAAAAATATTATTTGTAGCAAGTCGGCATTCAAAAAAAGACGTGATTACACCCTATATTTTCATGAGTCGCAATCCGAGATAAATTCTCGCAAAATCTTACAAACACAAAATTACCTTTTAAGCCGAGTTTTAAAATCTTGCCGAGCTCAACCTCGAAAAACTTATTAAAAGTAAAAGAATTATGCCGAATTCAAAACTTCAAAAATTCATGACTAGAACCTAGTCATTATCTTAAATGCCAAGTTCTAAAACTCACCGAGCCTAATCTCGAAAAACTTACAATCATTGAGCCTAAAATCTTAAAAACCACTAACTACCTAGTCATCATCTTGGAAGCGAGTTCCAAAACTCCAAAGTCTAACACAAAAGCAGAACGGTCTTAGGCAAGACGAGGCATATCATTATTTAAAGCCGAGTCTTAATCTTGTCGAGTCCCTAAAGTTTTGCTCAAATTCTAAGCCTAGTCTTAATCTCGCCGAGTCCTTAAAGTTTTGCTCCTATTCTAAGCTGAGTTCCTAAAGCCTAGCTCCTATCCAAAGCTGAGTCTTAACCTTGCCGAGTCCTTAAACTCTCGTTTCTATTAAAGCGAGGTCCAAATCCTGCCGAGTCTTAAAAATTTGCACGACATCTAAACCTCACACCATTACAAGATGAGTCAATTAGTCAGTCAAAGCCAAAGACCCTAAAAATCTCTTGTATATGCAAACAATATCCAAACAAAATAAACATCAATGTTTTACAAAATCTCCACATTAGAGTAAGAGTCATATATTTTCTATAAAAAAAGGGGGAAAGGAGAAAAAGAGGGTTAGTTTGCAGTGTTAGTCCCAGCTATCCCGGCAACAGCTTTTTCCTTACTCGCCGAGCCAACCAACTCGGCAACCTTTTAAAAAAATAATATCTTTGTTTTGAACCATGCTAGTCAAAACTCTGAACCGGAGGAGAGACAATTTCAAAATCTCTAACACTAACCTGTGAACAGTCCCAAATCTTGGGATCAGCTATCTCGTTCGGGTCATCCCTGAATTACAACATTTCATTCCATGCCAGAACCGTCTCCTCCAAGAGAAAAGACTCGCAGAACTCGAGAGATGGAGGGATCAGGTCATCAGGATCCAAATGAACAACTTTCTCATTGTCCACATCCTCTTTGGCTTTCGCAAAGCCCAAAGTCTTGTACATGATAAGCTCAGACTTGACTGTGACTTGATCCTTTAATAGACATTGTAGGAGGCGTTGTAACCACTCATCATGGTGAATGCCAGATGGTTGCCAAGACTGGAAGCCAAGAAGTCGAAGCGATCCAAGATCCTCTTAAAACGTTCGCCAAGAGATGCTGAATTGAAGCAAATAAGAACAGCAGATTCATAAAGAGCAAAAAAGAAATAGAAAAATATACAAACTAACCTTTTGATGTTTCAACGCCAGCCTGGAGAGAAGCGATCACGGCTTTATGCTTCTCAGCAGTCCAAAAAGCTGCATCTCGAAGGGCAGAAGCGGACTTTGAAGCATCTTTAAGATCAAAAATCTCTTTATCAAACTTTGAGCGCTCTACCTCAAATTCTGACGAAACTCGGGAAAGATCAACCTGAATTACTGATAAAGAAGACTTAGTTTCTGCCAACTCCCGTGGAGACTCCTCTAAATACTTAAGAACATCATCAAGCTAGCGAGAATTCTCAGCGTTAACAGCCATAATCTTCTCCTTTCCAAGAAGGACTGAGTTCACCTGAGCAATGAACTGGAAAGGAAAAGAGCAAATAAGTATGAAAAGTTAGAGTCAAGCAAAGAGGAACCAAAGCAAACAAAAGAAAAATAACAAGATTACCGAGAACACCGATTTTGTTGTTTCAACGTACTCCTTCTTATTATACATCTCGGGGACAAGGGAGAGGTCCTCAATAGTATTCTTGAGGAAGTGCATCAGATCGGCTCCTCTTAGCTCAGAGTCCTTGATAGGAGTCGACCCCTCCAAGGCATACGAAAAACGAAAATCTCCTGAGGATTTGCTCCTCTTATGTAAGGAGATTTCAAGAGGAGGAGAGGACTTTTTGTGCTTGGCTGACTTCTTTTGAGAACAGTCAACAGCAATATCCCAACCTGAAATATTCGAAGCAAATATCTAAACTGTCTTCTCTGTCGAGACATTTCTAAGAAAGAGGGAAGTTCTTCAAAGAAGGGTACCTTTGGCGGCGAACTCGGAGGCCATCTTGTTTATCTTGGTCCTTTTAATTACCGAGGAGCTTGAAGGGGATTTGAAGGATTCCGAACCCTTGCTCTTAACCGAAGATTTAGGCTTCCTTTTACCGGAAGCCAGGGAGCCGACAGAATCTCTATTGTCCTTCTCACAAGGACCGGTCATGGCCTCAAGAGCCGGTGCAACTCTAGAAGCTGGCGCACCCTCAACTTCAACCTTTTGAGACTCCGAACTGGTATTAGGAGCCTCTAGAACAGCAGCCAGCGATTCAGTGACCGCCAGTTCCCCTTCCAAACGGAAACTATGGAACAATGAACAATTGTTCCATTAGACGGAGCTGAGGAACTTCCTAAAACAACATCAAAACTGTCTAGGATGTTGGACATTTTGAAATCATTCACCCCCATGTCGATGTCAAGAACCCTTGAAAAGGAAAGAGACTCAATTAAAATCAAATACGAACAAGTAAAAAGAAGGAAAGAGGAGGATAATGTCAATCACCTCTTTGATAATGAAAAGTTTTCTTTGGAGGAGTCATGCGGGTAGATGCTTCCAATCGAGACGAGGAATTTTGAAAAGACAATCCCGGAGCTCTCGATAATTGGGTAGCAGGGAACAATGTTTCACTGCAAAAGAGGAATGAGCTAAAGTAAGAAGCAGGGAGAAATAATCTGGCAAGTCATAAACACACACCTAGGAATCTACCTGGAGTTCTCGTCCAAGTAGAAAAAAATTTCAACGGCCTCGTTGAACGAAAGACGTCACTAGGATGAACGAAAAAATAGCGAGCCTTCCATTTCAAAACCTTGGAAGTCGGATTATCTAAAAACCGGTTCCCAGATTTCGAACGAGCAAAATAAGTCCCCTCGGAAGAATCACAAAGTTCTATCAATTCTTCGAAAAAGATAGGCGAAATGTTAATTCCCACCTCACTTCCAAGAATCAGAGACCCAACGATATTTGCGACTTTGACAGCCCCAAGTTGAGTCACGGTGATTTTTTGGGCAAAACAATATCGAGGCAGCAAATTTGAGATCGAGGCGACTGTTCAAATGACCCACTGAAAAATTGACACGTGGACCAAAGATTCTGGAAGATGAAACAACCTTTCTGACTCGGAAATTTGGCACTAGAATTTTCCGAATCTGGGGGGGGCAATTATTGAAGGTGGATCCGAGATCGTACTTTGGTCAACCAAAAACAATGGGTCGAATATTAAAGAAACACCTGGTTTCAAGCACTAAGTCTTTAACTCGGATAAAATATTCGACTCGGCAAAATGTCTTGCCTCAGAAGGTTCCACGAACCTGAAGGGGAAGTCGGATGACACATCAACATACAATAAACAGAAGTTTTCCTGTTCCACATGGAAAACTTTCACAAATCTAGCATGAATCTTAACAGATTCACTCTTATCAACAAGATTTGTAAATCTTCTTTTATTTTCTACACATGTAAACCGCCTCTATAAACTATAAATAGAGGCACAATCCTTCTGTAAGGAGGATCTTCTTTAGGACATTCACAGTCTAATAAGAATACGAATTTGGCCTTCACCCGTCTTATTACTCAGTTAACTAAGCTCTTACTCTCGTTCAAACCCACAAGTGTCCTTGTCCATTTTTCTCTACTCTATTAATCACGAACCACCATTTAGTACTTGTTGTGCTGAAACTGGTTCCAACAAACATGAATCTAATAACTAAATTAATACGGATCTTAACATCTAAATGTACACGGGTCTATAAACTTAATGATCACGGATTTATAAAACTTAACCGAGTAAAAAGAATTATATACAAACATCATAATACATCAAAATCTTAATTAACAGAGATCAGAAAATACATTTCATGTGTAATATGAATCGTCATTATAAACTAGTTTTTAGTTTATTAAATATATAAAATAAATAAATTTTTATATACAAATTAAACTATGAAATAAGAAAATATGATATCATATATAAATATTGTAAATAAATATAAATAATTACAAACATATAATTATTTTTTATAAAAAAGATCTCGTATTGTTTACAGGTAATCATCTAGTTTTAAATATATAATATATACAAAGGAATTCTCTTTTTATATTCAACATTTAGACTCAGAAATCTTGGTCTGACCTGATTTTTGATGGCCGAACTCTAGTTTTGACCTAGCACGTGTTTTATCACCAACAACGAAATCAAACAAGCTAATTCAAATTATCTATTATATTACAAATATGTTAATAAAATATCACGAGAAGCATGTTCCGATCAACCACAAAAGTTAATAAACCTAGTAAAATATCACGAGAAGCATGTTCCGATCAACCACAAAAATTAAAACTAACTCAAAAGTCTAGTAAATTTACAATATTTTTTTTAATAAACAAACAAAAAATAGATATCACAATTACAGTTTTAATCTTTGATAGTTTAAAATAAAGTCTACTTTACTATTAATATTATTTTTTTAAAATAAAATTAAAAATATAAGTAATTAGGATGTTTAATTTATTTAATTAAAAAAATATAAGTAAAATTTACTAAAGGGTTAGTTTTGCATTTGACCAAAGTTTGACTTTCCAGAAGTAGACTTTATTTTAAGTCTACATTTAAAAGAGTTAGTTTTGCATTTGACCAAAGTTTGACTTTTCAGAAGTAGACTTAATTTACAGTCTATAGAAGAAGTAAACTTAATTTACAGTCAACATCAAAAGTCTACAATATGTTTATAAAAGTAGACTTCTTTTTAAGTCTACTGAGGTTAGTTTTGCAATTGACTAAATTTGACTTTCTCTGTTAAATCTACTTTGTAAGTCTACATTTTGTAGACTTTAATTGAAGTCTACTTTTCAGAAATTTAGATTTTAATAAAGTCTACTTTTTTATTTAGTTACGTCATATGAGAAATGACGTAAGCTAATAATTAGTAGACTTAAGGTAAAGTCTACTTTTCAACTTCCTAAGTAGATTTAACTGAAAAGTCAAACTTAGTCAATAGCAAAACTAACCTCAGTAAACTTAAAAAGAAGTCTACTTTTAAAAATTTTGTGTAGACTTCTGATGTAGACTTAAAATTAAGTCTACTTCGATAGTCAACATATTGGTCAATTGCAAAACTAACTTTTTATCGTAGACTTAAAATTAAGTCTACATCCGAATTTTTTTCTCAACAAAGAGAAAAATGTAGACTTAGCTTTAAGTCTACAACACATTGGTCAAATACAAAACTAGCCCATATGTTGATTTGTAGACTTTATTTTAAGTCTACAACCAAAGTAGACTTAAAATAAAGTCTACTCTCTACAAAAAAACAAAAAATAGTAATTAGCTAGATTGAGATTATGTTTACCTTCAATTACTGCTCAAAACTTTGAGTCAAGCTTTCATCGACGAAATCCAATCGTTTTTAATTCTAAAATATAGAAAACAAGAAGAAACAAGAAGATATAAAAATTTAAAATGCAAATAAGAGAGTTTTTTTGGATAAAATTGGTGAAAGGGTAGAAGAATGTGATGTTAGGTTAGTCATTTAGACCTTATTGAGTCCGAAAGTGGAAGGTAAATGAGTATTTAGAGCTCACTTTTGGTTATAATGGTGGTTCGAAATATTGAAGAAGATGACATTGTTGTAAATAAGTTGTTTGCCACAAATATTTATGTCTTTCCAAGTATTTCTCGGAATTAAAAATAATAATAAAAAAGTAATGGCATGATTGTAAATATATAAAGTCACAAGGTTATTTTGGATAGAGAAAAATGGAAGTCATTTTGGCAATTAACTCCCAAAAATAGGTTATTTTTGAAAATAGCCCATGTTTTATTATATAAAAGACTTGATTATAATATTAATTTATCATAAAATTTTCCTACTAAAAAATCTTTTGCAATACTTCGTAGGCCAAAAAGAACTAATATAACACGGTGTTTAAGTTAATGCTACAGTTTTATTATATAAGAGATTGATTATAATATTATTTTATCATAATATTTTTCTAATAATAAATTTATTACAATACTTCCTACATGTTTTAGTTAATGCTACGTTTCTATTATATAAGAGATTTGTTTATAATATTATTTTATCATAATATTTTCTTAGTAACAAATTTGATACAATAGTTCCTAGGCCAGAAAAATAATATAACATAGTTTCTAAGTTAATGATACTCTTTTATAATATAAAATATTTGATTATATTAGTATTTTATCATAATATTTTCTTAGTAACAAATTTATAAGAATAGTTTACAGGCTAAATTTGATTAATATAATAGAATATTTAAATTAATGTTACGCTTTTATTATATAAGAGATGTTTAAAGTTTAACAAACACATGCCTACCTTTTACATTTAACGAAGAGAAATTGCAGAACAATTTATTGATAATTTATAGAAATTTCATGTGTATATTGTTTTTTTTAATACATTTCTTGATACTTGTATATTGTACAATTGTGGATACGTATATTTTTCTTTATATTGCATCTTATATATTAAAGTATAAAATACTTTTATTTTGATTATGTTATAAAATTTAGGATAAATTTAACATATGGTTCATAAAAACTCTTAAAAATAGGATAAAGTAGTTTTGTTACTGATTTTTATAAAAATAAATTTAATAGAAAAATTCTAAAAGACTAAAATTTAATTAAAAAAATTTGATTCCGGTTCAGGTTTGGATTGGATTCTGGTATTTTGTTGGATTTGGTTCATCTAATTTGGTATTTTAGTTATTTTGGTTTAAGACATATTCATATATTTTATTTTTTCAAATATAGTTTCGTACAATATAGATCGAGTTCGGCTCCTGATATTTTTATATAAAAGTTCAAAATTTTAAAAAATTTAACTAAACAAAACTCTAAAATTTGGTTCTTGACTAGTTCCATATCGGGTTTGTGTTCAGTTTTTTTTAAAATATATAGACTTCAGAATTAGAAGTCTTTTGTTGAGTTTGGTTCGGATTAGATTCTTCAAATTCAGGTATATTTTGGTTCGAGTTTTGGGTCACTAGAACATCATTTCGAGAAAACTATTCAAAAATATCAACACAAATTTAAGAACAAAATGAATACGGGTTGAAAAAAATTAAATCCCACACTATAGCATGAGTTGAATCCTAGTAAAAAAATAAAAAAAAGCTATAAAATGTGGATACATATGAATCTATGTCAACAAAGTCAACCACACATGTAAAATTTTGAAAGTGTTCCTTTGCACCTATATAATAATAATAATAATAATAAAAATAATAATAATAATAATAATCTATATATATATACTAAAATACCTATTTGTGACCCCCTAGACCATCCATATCATTATTATATTATGTTCTTTTAGGTTGTCACATCATTTTATTCTTTTTTTTGCACTAGTCCCATTTTATGGGTCATGGACCCCACATAAGGCTATTTTCTCACTAGAGCGTTCTGAGAATCGATCCCGAGTGCTGGGACTGAGAGGAGGGGTACTCAACCACCTCAACCAACTCATCCTGGTTATCATTCTATTCCTAATATATTTTATTTCCGAAAAAAAATTTGTTGTCTTCCATTACCAAAAGTTTTAGAACTTATTGACTCCCTCCTGGGGCTATTTTGCTCCCACTAGAGTGTTCTGGGAATCGATCCCGAATATTAGGACTGATGGAAGGGGTATTCAACCACCTCAACCAGCTCATTCTGGCCATCATTCTATTTCTAATATATTTTATTTCCCAAAAAGAATTTTTTGCTATCTTCCATTTCCAAAAGTTTTAGAACTTATTGACTTCATCCTCGCTCTAGAAGCAAATAGCGCATTTACGTTTTCCTTTTTTCAGTTTCTTTGCTCTGCGAAACCACTGATTACTTTTATTTTAATTCTTCTCCATTATCAAGAGTTGCAATACATATTTGATGCACTGACGAGATTTCGGCAACTTCTGATTATCTTCTAATAGTGAAAAAACTCTATTATAATTTGGAGAGGAGGTTGAAGCTGCTTATTCCGATGTTCTATGAAATTTGAGAGAGCAACGACAAGCCCTTCAATGAAGATACACTTGGGCATTTGGTAAGGAAATGATGTGGTCGCGAAGGACTATGTCAGGTTTTGAAGGGAAAAAAGCAAGTTATATCTGGTGTGTATATATGGTTTTGTTACTTGATTAATTAATGATTAGATCTATGTGGTTATTAAAGCAGGTATCCTTTTTAATTTGGTTGACATCTAGCGGCGGAAACTGCAACCATTCTTATCGTAGGTCATCAGACAAAAATGAAGAGCAACAAGCATTGTTGCAACATGAAATCTGAAACCTTAGAATGGATCACCGGTTAATTTCCTTGAATATTTTCTTTTCTTAATCAATGCTTACATCTGAAGCCGCATATCTTGCAGCTGGATTTGTTGAGAGGTAATATTAGACTAAATGAAGCGAAAGATTAAAACTTTTTAGTATGACCCGATTCATGATAGGTAACAATATTTTCTTGCAACCACCATTGATATGGTACTAATAAGATGTTTTGGAAAGAACCATAGAATAAAAATATATTATGAATAAAAGATACAAACACTGAGCGGAAAGGGGCGATTTCCAGCAAAAGGGACGATTTTCGGCAAATTGGGGAGCGTTTTCCAGCAACCGTCAAAGGTACTACCCAACAAACCCAAAATTGATTTCCAGCAAGCTCAGGGGTGATTCTCGTTGAACTTAAACCGCTATCTTGATTCCAAGATGAAATCAAGGATATTTTCCAGTGAACCCAAGTACAAGTTTCGGCAATCATCAAGGGTGAGATCCTGTGAATCCAGAGTCGTTTTCCAGAGTGCTTAGGGGTGATTCCCGATGAGCAAAGCTTATTGCGAGATTTGGTTTCATCCTTCCCGATCTGTGGTACCTTCGGTGATGATGAATCTTCTTTGGTAAGTGACTGTTTTCTATTGAAATTCTCTTAGGGGTTTTGCTATTCTGGGTCTCTAGGTTGAGAATTATCAAGGACAGAATCTTTCTTGTGGATCTACGGTACTGTTTCATCAATCACTCTCATCTTGAATGTTAGATCTAGTTGATTCTAGATATACTATCTCTGTAAATGGTCGTTTGTTGGATATCTTAAACACAATCTCGTTACCTAAATTCGAACCAAAGGGGAATGACTATGATAACATTATCGTCATATTCCCTTTTTTTGTTCTGATCCTTAGGATCGTCTATTTGGTAGCTGAAAATAGTATATCCAGTTCGCAGAAGCTTATACTGCTGAAGTCTCTAGTTTCTATTTACTCACCTAGTACTTTGGATATGAGTTCGTCTCATAGTATCATCTATGCTATATAGGAGCTAACAAAATCAATTAATAGGAATATCCTGGGAGAAATGGTTACTGGTCTGTTCATGACAATCATACTCAGACCGACATGTATCTCATTGATTTATCATTGATGGCTGCCCAATCTAGAAGTCTAAGAAGGCTTATCTTAATAGGAAATATAAAAAGAACTAGTTCTACAATATGATTGTTGCCGACTTTATATCCTAAATCATTAAACTTGGTTATCCAAATGAGCAAGATGATTCAAAATTTGTCGAAGGATAAACTTTTACTAGCTAGCTTAACCTTTATTATGCTGATACATAATTTTCTCAAGCTAATGATTAAATAATTGACAATATATTAGCTGAACAAAAGTCTGGATCTTATGATTCCTTTTTAATCATAAGAATCCATATAAGCATAACTTGGTGTCAATTACATAGGCACAACCTGATTCAAACGTCTCTCTATCATTATTTCATCTTCAGGTTGATGGGAAGATCTAATGTGCTAGGCATGAGACAACGAAAAACTGGTCATAAAGGAAGCCGTTAAGTTTCACAGGCTCTTTACTTTAGTCAGCGGAGGTCGTTCCTTTGCTCATCATGTTTCAAGAAGAATAAGTAAACATCTTATTTTTGAGACATTTGAGCACTCTTCTCCCTCTTTTTTTGTTAAGGACTTGTTATCTAAGTTTAGATTATGCACTTTAGCAATAATAGATCATATTCTGAAACACATTAATGTTGCTTTACAATTCTTACTTTGTGATTGGTAGAATTCTCTGATAGATTCCGATTTTGAACTTATTGGTCGCTATTTCATTGTTAAAAGCTGTATCAATCTGGATAAAAAATATTAATAAAACTGAAACTGAGTTGTCGAATCAATGATCAGTTCTGGTTGTTGTTCTTACCATCAGGAATTGTGTACAATGCAGAGTTATATGACCTGCAACAGTTTGAGGGTTGATGCAGTGGATTGACTAGGTTAGGAGGTGTTTGTATTACATTTTCAAGTTAATACTTATAGACGCCATTAAGCTATTGATGGCCAAGTCTATTCACCAGATCTGTCGGGTGATTGCTTATATAATGATATTAAGTCTTAGACTCTTGATGCAATTTTGCTTATTACTTCTCCTTCGAATTGTATCGTCTAAGTATCTGATACCGGGGATTAGGAATTTTAACTGTGATCACTGGTTCCTTGGTAGTAGGGGTACGCTAAGTTTGGCAAATCTAGTAGTAATTAAACAGGCCTCGTTTCTATCCTTAATATTCTGGCCCTCAGTTCAGGACAGAACTTTGGGCTTGCAGACTAGTTCTTTTCATCTAATAATCCTATTGTTAGCCATGCAGAATTATACTTTAGTAAGATCTGATATCTCTTCCACGATTCTTAGGATTCATGAGATATTTAGAAAATTAAGGAAGATATATTTACTTATTTGTAAATGGTATATTTTCCATATCTTGCTGTTTTGGAGTATATTGAGTATCCGCTCAGAATATTTAGCTTTAAAACTACATCATCATAGTTATAAAACAATCGATAGTTTCTAAGTCTCCTCACCATATCGATCTCTTTAGTATCAAAAGAGTTGAATATTCATTCACATCGAGTAACAATCTTTTCTTGTGTTTCTGTTTTGTGAGGATGACTCAACTCAAGTTAAATAAGAAGGTCACTGAAGTGGACTCTCCACCGAGAAGACTGAGAATTAAAATACTTAAGATCGACAATTGTGACCTCTTGGCAAGGTGTTCCAAAGTACTAATGGGTCGATGCCTAAACCCATTGATTCAGAATGTGGATACATTTGTTTTCAGAATGCCCCAATTCTGGAACATAGTTGGAAGAGTTGAAGGTCTGAACCTGGGAAACGGTCGCTTTCAATTCGAGTTTCAAGACACAAAGGATTTGGATACTGTCCATGCCAATGGATCCATCAACTTCGATGGCTGGATGGTTACTTATAAACAAGGGAAGCCAATGGCTGATGCTTACTACCCGAATTCCATCAGCCTATGGACCCGAATCATAGGTATTCCGTTTGAGTATAGAGTTGAAAATGTATATAGAACGGTTGCTAGTAGGTTGGTGAAGTAGAACAAGTAGAGAACTCGAAAGGTAAAGTTCTGATCGACTTTCCTTGTTCCAAACCTTTGCTCTTTTCATCTATTTTAGAATTTGAGGAAGGTAAGGAGACAAAGATAATGTTCGAATATAAGAGAATTTTCGAATATTGTGATCTTTGTTATCGTATGACCCATGATCAAAGCAGCTGGTACAAGACTAAAACGGGTTCTGTTGATGTTGCACAAAAAGATAAAGGCAAATCAAGTGTATCTAGGCGTAATAGAAGTTTTAAAGGGGTTGTACTAGCTAATAAACAGCACCCGGCCGGTTTGGAATGCAAAAGGAAATAGTAATGCTGGTCTTTGTTTGGGGTCGACTAAATCTAGATTTCCTGGACAGAACCGCACTAAACGATCAGACTATAGCTTCTTAATGTTAGAATCGGAACTCAGATTGGTTTCTACAACTCTGCGAACAGATCCGTAACCTACTCGATCTGGTTTTGAGGTTGGTGAGTGCTCTAAAAGTGAGACTTCTCCTACTAAAAAGGTGCGTAGACCTCTTTTTCAAGAGGAAACATTAGCAAACACTGAGAATGACAATTCCATACAGGTTAGTCATCTTACTTCTGGTTATGATTTTTGTTTGTTGAATAATCAATCTGGAAAAGAATTGTTATTCACAAATGTTAGTTTTGTCGCGCAGGCTGATACCATTATTGTTGATATGAGTCTGAAGGAAGTTGAATCCACAAACTTGGAAGAAACTAATTTCGATAATTTGGCTCTTGAGGCTGCCCATGTGAGTGCAGGAGATCTTCCTGATGAAGAAATGGCTTGAATTCATGAAGAGTTTGCACAAAAATTGCAAAAGTGTAAAGAGGCTAGGCTTGTCAAACCTCCACCAGGACCGAGCAAACCTACCTCGTGGAGTTATGGCCATACCTTCCAAACCATCAACACCACTTCGTGGAGTTAGTTCCAAGAAGATGCAAGTTGTTATGGCCATACCTTCCCAACCATCGTCCAAGATGAATAAGGCGAAGGAAGAAACTTTGAAGGAGTAGAAATAACTCCATTTTTTGTTATATTTTTAATGCTTTGAACTTTATGCTGGAATTACCAAGGCATTGGCAGTAAACTCTCTATTGATTATCTTCGTAGTATTTGGAAAAAAATTAAACCTGAATTTATTTTTCTTTCAGAGACAAAACAAAGTAATAATTATATGAGAAAATTCAATTCCATTTGGGTTGTAACTTTTTACAAACAGTTGAACTAATTGGTTCTAGTGGTGGCTTAGCACTATTATACTCTGATATCTTTGATGTTGTATTTAATTATAAGGACAAAAATATGATCGACATATCCATCAAAACTAAAGGAAAATCGTCGGATATTACGTTTTTTACGGAGAACCTGTCCAACATAAACGCTCTTATGTTTGGGAACGGTTAACTCGGATTGGTATTACTAGAAATACACATTGGCTAATTATTGGGGATTTTAATGAATTATCGGGTAACCGTGAAAAATAAGGTGGCCCTTTAAGACATATCAATTCCTTTGTCGACTTTAACCAAATGCTCTGAGACTGTGGCCTTATTGACTTTCCAAAGATAGGTAGCATATGTCCTGGAGAGGAGTGAGAAAAAAAGGAACCACACGATGTATTCTTGATAAAGCCTTTGGCAATGAAGAATGGCATGGGGTGTTTCCGAGATTGGAAATTGAGTATCTCGATATGATAGGTTGGATCATCATCCTATATTGGGTCGGTTTGCTAATCAAAAGTTTAAACCATATTGTCAGTTTGTTTTAGATAAGCGATGGATTGGAAAAGCTAGTTTCGGGATATAGACGAGAAAAGTTAGAAAGGTCAACATTTTAGAAGGCCAATGTCTTTTTCTGGGAAAATTAAATCTTGTCGTCGAGAAATTTCTCATTGGCAAAGTTTACATTTCCAACCCGGACATCAAAAGATAGTAGAACTTCAGAATATAGTGGAAGATTTTAAAAATTGTAGACAAATGATGCGGATGCAATTTTTCAAGCAAACTTAAATCTGAAACAGGCTTATACTGAAGAGGAGATTTAATGGAAACAGAAAAGCCGTGACAAATGGCTTCAGGATGGCGATGCAAATACAAAAAAATTTTATGCTCAGACAAAACAATGCCGAGCTCGTAGTCAAATAGTTGGACTGATTTCGGATAATGGTACATGGATAACACAACACAAGGATATTATAGTGGAAGCTACTAGTTATTTCTCAAGAATTTTTACAAGCAATGACAACTTTTAAATACTTCTCAAGGAAGTGGAATCCAAATTACAGATTCCGACAACCAATTATTGATGTGTAGAGCTACAGAATTAGAAATTAAAACGGCCCTTTTTATGATAAATCCAGGAAAAACCCCGGGTCCGGATGGAATGACATCACTTTTCTTTTAAAACTTTTGAGAAATTATTAAAGATGACTTAGTCAATTTAGTCAATGCATTTTTAAGTCAAGGATCCTTTGAACGAGACTTGAATGCAACGAACATTTGTCTGATACCTAAAGTCTCTCGTCCATCAAAGATGACCAAATTTAGACCAATTAGTTTATGTAATGTGGGCTATTAAATTATTTCCAAAGTGTTGTGTTTACGACTCAAAACTGTCTTGACCAAACTGGTATCGGAAACATAGTCAGCCTTTGTTGCTGGAAGATTAATTTCCGATAACATCTTGATTGCACAAGAAATGTTCACGCCCTTTGTACCAACAAGGCTGTAAAGAGTAAGTTCATGGCTATTAAAACGAACATGAACAAACCTTATGACAGAGTCGAATGGCTTTTTGTTGAAATATTATTTCGGAAACTTGGTTTTCGTGAATCTTGGATAAAGTGTATAATGCACTGTATTACTAGTGTTGAATACTATATTCTTATAAACAGGATACCGGGCGGGCGCATTCACCCGCAGCGCGGTATATGTCAAGGTGATCCGCTTTCATCCTATATCTTTATTCTTTGTACGGAAGTCCTTATTTCCAAATTAACTGTTGCAGAACAGAGGGCCTTATTTCATGTATATCAATTGCTAGAGACAGCCCTAATATATCACATCTGCTATTTGCTGATGATAGCTTATTTTTTTGTAAAGCATTTAAGAAAGAGTCCTTACAGATTTTACAAATACTTAAAGACTATGAGGCAGTGTTTTGGCAACAAATTAATTTCGATAAATATTCGATCCAATTTGGCCAGTCAGTCCCCGATAATCATAAATTGGAGATCCACAATACTCTTCAAATCTCCCAAGTGGGTGGGATGGGCTCCTATCTAGGTCTTCCTGGAAACATTGGTGGCAAAAACAAAAGTTTTTGACTTTGTCCATAAGAAACTTTAAGAACGTATAAATAGCTGGTCCTCTAAGTTCTTGTCTAGAGCGGGTAAGGAAGTCTTGACTAGATCTATCCTTACAGTGCTCCAAACTTATTTTATGTCTTGTTACCGTCTCCCCAAATCAGTGATCATCAAACTGAATTCAGCGATCGCAAATTTCTTGTGGTCAAATTCTGAAACCACCAAAGGTATACATTGGAAGAAACCAAAGTCTGAAGGTGGTTTAGGTTTTCGAGCATTAGAGGAGTTCAATTCCGCTCTACTGGGTAAACAATTTTCGCGACTTATTGACTCCCCTAATTCCTTATTTATCACGGTTACAAAAGGGAAGATATTTTAAAGATACTGATCCCCTGAAAGCTAAAATACGAGCCAACCTTTCCTTCGGGTGGCATAGTATAGCGTCAAGTCGATCATTAATTTCTAAGGGTATCATATGTAGAATCGGAGATGAAAAATCTATCAGAGTCTGGTCGGACCCGTGGATTCCAGACTCCTCCCCCAGACCTGCAGTCAATTTAGAGTTTAACATATTTCTTGACCTTACTCTGGATCAATTCCTGGATCATAGGTTTGGTACATGGAATGAAATTCTGGTAAGACAATACTTTAGTCCGTCAGATATTCTTTTAATCTTGGGCATACCCATACCTCGTACTCCTTGTCCTGATTATTGGGGATGACTCTTCACAAAGACCGGACAATATTCAGTCAAATCTGGTTATCACACTGAAGAGTCAGCTTCAATTATTGGATTTGGACAATTTGGACCAAATTTTCAGGCCATACATAATAAAATCTGGAAGATGGAGTGCCTAAATAAGATTAGACATTTTATTTGGCAAACTTTAACAGGTTGCACGACAGTCAAACATAATTTGAAGAAGCATGGTATTAGCTCTGATACTCGCTGTTCATGATGTGGTGCAAAGGAGGAAATAATAAATCATGCTATCTTTGAGTCCTTCCAACACTTCAAACCTGGGCTCTATCGAATATTTCCTCCGCGGTTAGTATATTCTCGGGACAATCGATATTGTATAATCTTGATTACCTATTTTGGAGAACACCAAATATTGAAGAGATCCAGGTCTTCTCATATAGAATATGGCACATTTGGAAGGCTGGCTGAGCATTTCTTCTCAAATAGTATGATTGATCCGCGCGATATACTACTTCAAGCAGACGCAGATTTTAAGGAATGGACCCTAGCTCGGAAGGGGTTTGAAATCAATAAGGCCCCTCCAGTAGTCAAGTCCACTTTTTCGAAGGCCCCATGGGTTTTTCCATCCACAACTAATCATAATTTCACATGATATAAATGCCTTGTGGACGCTTCCTGGAAGAATACGGACCTCAATACCAGCTTAGGATGGTTCTGTTTTCCAAATTCGGTGGAAGGAATCCTTATGGGAGTTAGATGTGTTCATTGGAGCTTGTCGGTCCTACACTCTGAAGTTGAAGCTGTTTTCTGGGCAATGGAGTCATTGATTTCATGGTCCATTATGGAGGTAGATGTTTCAATGGACTGCGAAATAATTATGAAGATTTTCAATAATCCAGAGGAGTGGCCTGCTTTCGTGCCGTATCAAGAAGAGTTTGCACTTTTGCGTTCTTTATTTTCTGTATTTTCCTTTCAGTTATCCCACGAGGCCTGAATCATAAATCTGATGCTCTTGCTAGAGGTATTCGAGAGTCAACTTTAGAGGATTTATTTTAACTTACACTTTTGCTTTGTCGTTCTGGATATTATATAAATGCCATTGACAAAAAAAAAGATGTTTTGGGTGTGTATTTGAGACTTTTGTGTATTTTTTTTTTGACGCAGCTTGTCATGGGTTAAGGAGACAATTTTCTATTATCCATTTATATATGTGATTGAAAAGTGATTGGAAATGTATTTGAGACTAGACATGACTATGGAGGTTTCTATCCAGCCAGCGATAATGGAGATTGTACCATGGTTGGGGAAGGTCCAGGTGAAGGGTTTACGTAGACATCCCATAGGATCAAGGAAGATGTGGAGATGCAGATTGTCTTGCTGCATGGGACCATACATAAGGAAGAAACTCAAGAGGAATGTTCTGCACTTAGAGAAACGGTGAGGAACTTTATTAAACTTTTCAAGTTACATCCCGAAATGATCCTTTAAACATGTTTTAGTTACTGTTGATTTTCCACACAATATTAAATAAATGTCAATACACTTTGAGAGTTATGTATAAACAATATATATTAGTGAGTTATATTAAGCACTAAGACAATAATCAAGGGGCCAAACATTAAGGGGGTTTATTGGAGGGTAGATTTTAATGGATTTAGAATTCCATGTAAAATCATGTTTTATTCAAACATTGATTTTAAAATCCTAATTAAAATCAGTTGTTATTCGATCATTGATTTACAAATCTTTATTTAAAATCATGTGTTATTGGTCATATTATTTGAGAATACTAATTAAAATCTCCCCTTATTCAAAATTAAGAATTTGAGTATAGATTTGATTTGAGTATGGATTTCAATGGATTTGTTATTTATTTTACTTAAAATACAAGGGTTTGAAATCTATCCTCAAACCTTCTTATT
>OVBA01004011.1:0-25246 GCA_900406435.1 Lepidium aucheri
ATATATAAATGAAACCACATATTAAATTTCAAGATTAATATATGTATAATGAAAGTTTGTCGATGCATTCAAATATATAAATCAATACATATTAGAAATAAACAAAAAAATATTTAGTTCAAATAAATATAAGTAACTATGTATAAGCAGAAAATTCATGAAAATCTAATCCCGTGCAATCGCACGGGACATCATCTAGTTAAGGTATATAATAAAACTAAAGACNCCAAAAAATGAAAACATCCATTCCACCAATAATCGAACTAAGAGCTATACCAAAACCAATATTTTGTTATACTATTAAATTTTCCTAATAAAATTATTACAAATCTTCACTACAAATTTTCTGGTTGATGAACATTTTTCCTAAGTTCTGTCATTGAATAAGTATTAAAAGAAAGAAAAACAAAAATACAAAACTCAATGGAACATCAAAAGCCCATGTTTCCTCTTCTCTCGATCTTAATTTATGTTTTGTGCAACAAAATGTCTGCAAAACATTGTATTACTTGAGTGAAACGCAAAATATGTTTTGTCGTAAGACAAACACACAAATTGCATTACCATTCACTTAATTTAAAACTTACATCCAATGAATTAAATATTAAATATCCTCAATCAATGTAAACATTTTAAATTCAAAAAGTAGACTTCAGGTGAAGTCTGTGAAAGTCATAAACTTCTCTTGAAGTCTACTTATCATAAGAAATCTACTAATATTTTGGTCAATATTTGCTATTTTTGGTCAATTGCAAAACTTAAACCCTTTACAAATAAGTAGACTTCAGGTGATGTATGTAGACATCAAGAGAAGTTTACTTAAATCATGTGAAGTCTACTAAAAAAGTCAAACTGTTGATCAATTGCAAAACTAACCCAAATTTAAGTAAACTTTTCTAGAAGTCTGCAAAAAAATTTTTTTTGTCATCAAAGGAAATTGTAGAGACTTCTAGAGAAGTCTACTTTTGTAACCCAAAAATTTGGTCAATTGCAAAATTCATTTCTGCGTTGACTAACATACTTCAAGAGAAGTCTACTTTTATCAGTAGACTTCTAGTGAAGTCTACTCACTGTAAATTTTCGAAAATCTTTAAGAACTTAGGTAGATTTGAGTTAACATCATGTTTACCTTTTTTGAATGCACAAAATGTCAAAATAAGCTTTAAATCNATAAGCTTTAAATCGTTACTCTTGGCTCTAAATAGCACCGAAAATGAAAGATTAAAAATTTCAAGACATTGAAAACAGAAATTAGTAAGTTTTTTAGATAGAATTGAAGAGAGAATGAGAGATTGTTAGGTTAGAATTGGTGAATAAGCATAATGAGGTGAAAATTGGTTGGTGATGGTGCATTTAGAGCTTCAATTTAGGTTGGTAATGGTGGGTGAGAGAATTGAAGAAGATGACAATTTTGTAAATATTTGAGATTTGAAACTTATTTTAGACTTTTTCATTGTGAAGAAAAAAAAAGTTGATGACAAAATCGAAATTATGGGAAAAATAAGAGTAAAATCGAGAAAAAAAATGTTGTAAAAATATGGGGTTAGTTTTTTAATTGACCCAAGTCAATAGGTCAATTTTGCAACTACCCCTACTTTTTTGTAAGAATATTTTCAAGTATCTTTTTATTCATGTAATTCCATCCAATGAAAAAAATTCAACATATATATATATATATATATATTACATACTATATGTATATTAAGATAAATTGTAGACTACATGAAAATTAATATCTTATGATCATTGGTCTATATCTGAAAATATATATTGAACATTTTACAATTTTTAGTTATGAAATTCTGATAAATAATTACGTATATGATATAATATATTTTATGAAAATTTGTTTGTAATCTATATAAAGCAAAAATAATAAAATTGTATTTTTTGATAATTTTTTTTACATAAATATAACAACAAGTTACAGAGCTATAATTTTAATTTAAAACGAGTTATACATTGTTTTTCTGCTTAAAATAGAAACCAGAAGGTAAGCAAAAACTTACATCAAAAAACAACGAAAGTTTACAAAAAGCTACTCAATAATCACAGTAGCTAGAACAGGTTTAAGCAAAACGTATTAAACACGATCATTTATTCGACCTTTTCTACCTTTTCTTCTTTGAATTGTTGTCCATTCTATCTCTTGTTTCTTCTGAGTCGGTTTGACAATTCTTTTTCTCATAGAAAGATATTATTGGAGGTAGATCTGAGATCTTACTTCGATCCACTGAAAACAACGGGTCGAATATAAAAAAACTATCCGGTTGCAAGCACTAAGTTTTCAACTCGAATAAGATATTCGACTCGACAAAATGTTTCGTCTCGGAAGGTTCTACAAACCTGAAAGGAAGTCGAATGACACATCCTCATACAATAAATGAGAGTTTTCCTATTCTGATATGGAAAACTTCTGCAAATCTAGTTCGAATCTTAACAGATTCAGCCTTACCAACAAAATTTATAAATCTTCCTTTATTTTTTATACATGTAAACCGATTTTATAAATTATAAATAGAGACGCAATCCTTCCGTAAGAGTGATCATCTTTTTGAACATTCAAAGTTTAATAAAAACGTCAATTCGGCCATCACCAATCTTTAACTAAGCGCTTACTCTAGTTCTAACCAACAAATGTCCTTGCCAATTCTTCTCAACTCTTTTAATCAGGAACCACCGTTTAGTACCGACCGTGCCAAACCCTGTTCCAACAGATATTATAGTAAAAATAGATTTTCATTGTTTTTTTTTAAAAACAAAACTGTCACTTTGAATATATTCAATATTTGAATATAATGACACCCATGATTGAACATGTGCACGCCATGTTTAATAGATAAAATCCACTTGACAAAACATTTAATACAATTATTGATATATTCTATAAATATAAACATAATAATATAGAAATAAATTAATTTATAGAATTCGTACCACGGTACTACCACGTCCAAATGAGTAGCACAAATATAAGATCTTCATCAACCGCGTACAAAGTACTATATTTATTCAACCGCGTATTTATGTTTCTTGTTGAAAAACATTTAATTTTTTGAATCATTCTATGATTAATTTTCTCAACTATATACTCACTATTCTACTTTTAAAATTGATTGTTTTTTTTTTTGTTTTTTTATTAAATATATGTTGAAGATGTTGATGTTTTCCTTCAATATGAAAAGTCATATATTCTTATCTTCTAAAAGATTATGAAGAAGTCACAACATTGATAAGACAAATGTCACTAAATTATGTCATGACAATAAATTTGGTTTGATATTTCTGACCCTTTTTGACTGTCTCAATTTCAACAAAATTTTTAGGGTCAAAGTGTATACTTGGTATTATGTTATTTTTACGTGCAGAAATGTTGTCTTTAATGATATTTTTGGATCCATTATAAAATTTAATCATACATTAGTTTTAGACTTAGAGAAACATTTGATATTTGAAGTGTATTTTGTTAATAAAAATTGTAGAAAACCAAAGCTTTTGATTGTACTTTAATAAAATCGCATAATTCCGTAAATTATAACTTTAAAAAATTGATCTCATTTTTTCAATTTCACAAAATAATAAATAAACATATTGACATACCAAATCATATTATCTTCCACATGATAAATATTAGTGTTTATAGTTTGTTAATTATATGTAATCTATGGTGTAATTATAAAATGTTATCACACATCAGTTTTAGAATTAGAGAAATATTTGATAGTTGAATTGTTTTGAAAATTTTTGTAGAAAAAACTATAGTCCTTGATAATCCTTTCGATTTCAGATAAGCACAAAACTTTACGTAATATAATATAAATTATTATTCTGATTTTATCGATCTAATTGTTGAAAACATAATATATATTAATATGCCATATAATAATCATTAATATTTATAGTTTGTTATATTTTATGTAGTTGTGGTGGGACATTAATGTTGTAACTATAGTATGAATCGAACTTTTTAGTTGAATTATTTGTTAATTTTATGTAGTTGAATTATATATATATATATATGTGTGTGTGTTAGTTTTATAAGATGGTTGGTAACAGTTAGACTGTTCTAACTTCTAACTTTCAAAATTAAGAAGAAACTAGACAAGTGAAATACTCAAGCCTTTGGTCATAGATCCCTCAAACAATCATTTAGGTTTTTGTCTAATAGGCAAAAAGTCAATTGGTATTAAAGAGTTACAAAACAAAAGTCAATAAATATTAAAACACTACTAATCAAACCTAAATTACTTTGAAATTCATTGATCGTAATTGTAATTTAATTCTACTTGTATGATATAAAAAAATAAAGTCAAGTTTCATTTTTATATGTAATCTAATTAAGGTCTAATCACATATATATTTTGATAATTTTTAGGTCAACCATGTAGGTTTTGATTAATTCTTTGAAGCTACTAAATAAAGTAATAATATATGGCTGTAATGCACGGTGTACGTTGGAAAGAAATTAGTATCTATGAATAATTTACAGTTTAAAGCAAGTTGGGCTTATCACTAATTAAAGATAATTATAATCATTAAGTAATAATCCTGAAAAGTGGTATTGTTTGTCTATTGTTTTTATTAACCACACGTGGTATTTTCATTACCGGCTAATGATAAAATTTAAGTTTGCATTAGTGCTAAAGTAAAGTTATTACTCTCGCTCTACAAAACTCGTAAAAGACTTTGTAATGCAAGTGATATTTAGCCTAGTGATAAATGATAAATTTATTAAAGATAAGCGTATTTGTATGTTTTAGGATTGAGTCTTGTCGTCTACATTATACATGAACTTAACTAATAGACCGACCACTTGTAGTCCAATATTGATAAAAAAATTTTGTAATAAGTTTACGAAAATTATTAATCCCTCAGTTTTTTAGTTGATGTTAAAGGTTTTTCACACAAGTAAAAAGATATTAGTTTTTTCAGTTTCTCACAATTTCTAGTACGATTTAATCAATCACAAATCAATATGCAGAATTCAACTAATTAAAAACACTAAAAACATATTAAATTTTGCATAGAATTCTGAAAACATCAACTAAAAAGAAATAATTTTTTTTTTCTAAAACATTAACTAAAAATAAACAGAAAAAGTACAAATTAGAGTCTTTTATGAGTTTTGTAATGCAAACAAATATATTAATTGTACTTACTCATATTGCAAACAAATATATTAATTGTAAAACAACAAAATGGTTAGTTGATTGAAAGCTGAGTTATTTGGTAAGATTTTATATTTTAATTACATGATATTAGAAGACTAGTTTAATTACAAAAATTTAGTTAGTACTCATTCCAATCCTTAATGATTGATTTTTAAAATTTTTGTACGAAAATTTTATCGATTAATCATTATAAATTATAAATTTTAAAATATTAATTAAATTCATTGAATCACTTTTTGTGTAAAGCTACAAATTTGTATAGTACAAAAATTATACATTTATAATTAACTATTAAATAACTTTTTAATGTGTAAATTTTTTTAAAAAATTATTTTCTCTGTCATATTTTATAAATTTTATTTGTCTAAAAACACACTTACATAGAATTTTTTTATAATTTGTTTTAGAAATCATTCAATATTTTTGTTTATTACAACTTATAAATCATTATAATGATCACATAATATTAATCATAAAAAATATTTAAATGTATTAATTTTTGTATTGAAATTTATAAAACATCTTATAAAATAAAAAGAATAAAACATTTTAAAACATCTTACATAATATAATATTAAAAAAACAAAGTACATAACTGTAAGATACTTCTTCAATTCCAAAATAATTGATGTTCTAAGAAAAAGTATATATATCAAATTATATGATCGATGTTTTTAATTTTTGTTGTAAAATTTATTGTATCTTTATTTGTTTTGACCATTTGTATTTTACGGATTGATTTTTGATTGGTTAGATATTCATTAATCAGATTTAAAATAATATTTTAAATTATAGAAAACAAAAATTTAAATATATTTTTAATCTGTGTGCAAACCTTAAACATCAATTATTTTGGGATAAATGAAATATAAAAAAAAATTAATATAATGTTATAGTTAGCCAAACAATTAACATGGCAAACATTAAATTAAAAGTTAAACCCCACTCATTGCCTCTACTTAAGGGCCAACATTGCCCCTTTCCTTGACTTAATCCCTAATTAAACTAATCATCTACCCTTAATTAACTAAGCATTGCTAATTTTTTTGGTCAAAATCTCACACGCTCTTTTTTTTGCATGCTCTTTGACACGTGCTCTCATCACTCTCTCTAAACTTAGCTGGCTCCAAAAAAAAGGTTCCTTTTAGGAAACTCCCTTCTTCAAATTGTCTCTCCTCTTTCCTTCTCTCTTCCACTGCCTATAAATCCAATTCAACTCTCCCACTTCATTTTCCATCTCAACACAGAAAAACCAAACACAAAGATTTCACAAAACACAAAGATTTCACAAACTTACTTCATTAGATTATCTTATAAGACAATGGATTTCTCCGGTTTAGTTCTTACTCTCTTTGCGGCGGCTCTGTTTCTTTGTTTACTCCGGTTTATCACCGGATTCCGTCGTAGCTCCTCCACAAAGCTTCCTCTTCCTCCAGGAACAATGGGTTATCCTTACATCGGTGAAACATTCCAGCTTTATTCACAAGACCCAAATGTCTTCTTTGCTTCAAAACAGAGAAGGTCTAAAACAAAAACAGAGTCTTCTTATAAAACAGAGTCTTCTTACAAAAACAGAGTCTTCTTATAATTTGTTGTTTAAGACAGAGAAGTTGACTTTTATTTTTGTGATAATTCAGATATGGATCGGTGTTCAAGACTCATGTATTGGGATGTCCATGTGTGATGATCTCAAGCCCAGAAGCAGCAAAATTCGTATTGGTAACAAAGTCTCATTTGTTTAAACCTACTTTTCCGGCGAGTAAAGAGAGGATGCTTGGAAAACAAGCTATCTTCTTTCATCAAGGAGATTATCATGCTAAACTTAGGAAGCTTGTTCTAAGAGCTTTCATGCCTGATTCAATCAGAAACATGGTTCCTAACATTGAATCAATCGCTCAAGAGTCTCTCAATTCATGGGTTGGAACTAAACTCAATACTTACCAGGAAATGAAAACAGTAAGCACTCAAATTCATTCTCTTGAAAACAGAGCATCCTCTGTTTTGTTACTGATTCAGTTTTTGTTTCATCAGTATACTTTCAATGTGGCGTTGATTTCAATTCTGGGAAAAGACGAAGTGTTTTATCGAGAAGATCTAAAACGATGCTACTACATTCTAGAGAAAGGTTACAATTCGATGCCGATTAATCTTCCAGGAACACTATTCAACAAAGCAATGAAAGCTCGTAAAGAGTTAGCTCAAATCTTAGCTAACATCTTATCAAAGAGAAGACAAAACTCTTCTTCACACAGCGATCTCTTATCATCATTCATGGAAGATAAAGAAGGATTAACCGACGAACAAATCGCCGATAACATAATCGGAGTAATCTTCGCAGCTAGAGACACAACAGCGAGTGTTTTGACATGGATTCTCAAGTACTTAGCTGATAATCCAACAGTTCTAGAAGCTGTTACTGTAAGTTACACAAAACACTTACCAAAAGAAACATTTGAGAAATTCAGTGGCAGTTCCGTAATTTAATGGGTTTTTATTGGATAAAACAGGAAGAGCAAATGGCAATAAGAAAAGATAAGAAAGAAGGAGAAACTCTCACTTGGGAAGATACAAAGAAGATGCCACTCACTTATAGAGTACTCCAAGAGACATTGAGAGTTGCTACTATCTTATCTTTCACATTTCGAGAAGCTGTAGAAGATGTCGAATACGAAGGTACGTATAAAAATACGTACCTCTTTCTTCGACGGAATCAGAAACCGAACAATTTGCTAACTAAAGTTATCATTTTTACAGGATATTTGATACCTAAAGGATGGAAAGTATTACCGCTATTCAGAAATATTCATCACAATGCAGATATCTTTGCTGATCCTGGAAAATTTGATCCGTCGAGATTTGAAACTTCGCCGAAACCGAATACATTTATGCCATTTGGAAGTGGGATACATTCTTGTCCAGGAAATGAGTTAGCTAAACTTGAAATCTCAATTCTAATTCATCATCTTACCACTAAGTACAGGTTGGTACACTTCAAGAATAGTTCTTTTTGTGTGAAATTGATATGAAACGACGTCGAATTGGTTTTTTGATAAGGGGTAATTTGGTAATTTTGCAGGTGGTCAATTATGGGACCTAGCGATGGAATTCAGTATGGGCCGTTCGCTCTTCCTCAGAATGGATTGCCTATTGCTTTGGAAAGAAAAACCAAGTAGAAATTACGAGAACACCACTTGCCTTTCTATAATTAGAAAGTTAGGAATTTTTTTTTTCCATTTAAGAAGAAAAATACATAAAAAAAAAAAGAAAATAGGAAGGAAATAAAATCCCAAATGGGACCCCTAAGTGTATATAAGTTTTAGTAATTAAAATTGTAGAGGATTAAATTTTGGTAGAAAAAGGGAATTATTTATATAAATTTTCTCTTTATTTTCATTTTTAGGTGTTTTGTTATTTTCTTAAATTGTAAATATTTTTTTTTGTCAATGTATTGAAATATGATTTATGAATGCTCAAAGAGAATTTCAGAATCAATCAGTGTTGTTGACAAAAAAAATTAATCAGCGTTTTGCAATTAATTTAACTTAATGATATAATTTTAAAATTATTTTAATAAAAGTAAGATTAAATCTGAACTTGTAATGCTAAGAAACATGTGATTTAGTTATGAAGTAATGGGTTTAAATTTCTTCCACTTTCAGTGGTTACTTGTTGACAGAAATAAAAGTCTACACTTATAGTAATAAACAATACTCCCTATGTTTTTTAATATTTGATGTTTTAATTTTTTCACACATATTAAAAAATCATTAATTATTTTATTTTTCTAAATAAAATATAATTTATCACAAATTCGAAAATATTCTAACTAATCACAAATCAATCTATAAAATTTAAATAGTCAAAAACACTAAAAACACAATAAATATTGCATAGAATTATTAAAACATCAACTAAAATGAAACAATTTTTTTTCTCTAAAACTTCAAGTATAACTAAGTGGAGAGACTAATAAATAATAAATTGTCTAACTAGTTATATTCATTTCTTTGATCAAACTTAAAACAAAAATAATACATTATTTCTAGTTTATTTATAGTTTATGAGTGTAGCCGAAGTTATAACAACAATAATACGTTACATGAGTTTGAGTCACCTAGATTATATATTAAAAAACATAAACAGATGATATGACCGCATAATTGTTTATCAATTCCATAATTTTATTATTATCATATACAACCTTAATGAAGTTTATAATTAATATTATAATTCACCTGCGGAATAAATTTTTAAAACTAAAATATGTTTACGTATTCGATTTCTTTTGTAGTAATCAGGAGAATATTAGGTTAACATTAACACAAAAATAAATTTAAAAAAAACATAGAAGCATATAACCTTTCGAAATTCGCAGTACGAGATTGATTGATGACTAGAATTCAAAACCTTTGGTAAAAAGAAGAATTTAAGACCAAAGACATGGAATTTCAAGTAAACCAAAGTTGAAATTATTTAGTCAAATACCTTATGAATCGATAAAAAGCCAATTCCATTATACTAATAATTTTATCCTGACGACTTTGACCAGTAGTCATAAACTATGTCCCAATTTCTATCTTTATTCGACTAATAATAATTTATTTATTTTTAATTTCCCATGTTACATGAATTTACGGCTGCTAATATCATCGTTTATTATATATTCTTTTATCAAAGACCAATATGGTCCAGTAGTTATCATGCAGGACAAAATAACAGTAGCAGCCATGAGTTAAAACCTATAAAACTAAGATTTTAGACACAAAAATATAATAACAATTTTATGGACATTATTTTTATTTTTTTACTATAGTATAGTGATTAGATGATATGTTTTTAACTTCAAAGTGAAAGGTTCGAATTTTATAAAATATTTACTTTAATTTTTTTTATTTTTGTTTTAGATGACAAAACTGGTTAAGTCGATTTTGAACGTATTATTTTAAAATCAAACTAGAAAAAAGAGTAGATATGACATTTGATTACTTGATCAAAAATACTTTCTATTTTAACTAAATTTATATTAATCTTTGGGATTCATAAAACTTTAGAATTTCATATTATTAGAAATGTATAAAATGATTAAAAATATTTTTTGTTTTGTTTGAATAAAGAGTCGTAATTACTTTACTTCCATCAACAAAAAATAACTAGAATGAATTCTGAACCACTTGATCATTTTAACTTGGTAGCTGATATAATCTTTATACATCTATTTTTTGAATATAGACATCTCTGACTTTAATTGATTGTTCGTATAGTTTTTTTTCAACAATTATTGGATCGCCAAAACTTGATTTATAGCCAAAGTGCTTTGATTGGAGGAGGATACAATTCAAACTTACCATCTAGTTGGCAAAATAGATCGGAGGCAAGCCAGATGTTTCTTGATATTTTACTCTCATAATCTTAATTAGTTAAATGTATATATAGTTCTCATCTATGTTTTCTTTTGTCAACATTGAGCTACAACTCGCCGACATATTAGACAAGTTCTTACATAATGTCGATAGTGAGACTCAATTCCTGGATATACAATTCCTGGATAGTGAGACTCAATTCCTACATGATGTCATAATGTCGATAGTAGATCTACCACTTACCACTACACTAAATATCATCTACTCATCTATGTTTTCTTATTCTATTTCTTTTTTTTTCATTAAGTCTACAAGATTCAATCCAAACTATTTGAAATTGGATTTCAGCATAAACATTACAATAATAGATTTTAACCACTTTATCATATACATTTACTCAGTTTAATCAAAGGACTCAAACCCTAAGCAAAATCATATACTTTATACTTTGTCTAGTTAAAGTATCTATCTACCTTATATTGTCGTTATTAGGTAAAAACAGTATCCTTATTCCAAAAATTTGGTAGATAGTTGAATTATAAATTATTTAATTTGATGTTTATATTAATTGCAAACGAGAAAACAGTCTGTCAAAGTGTGCAAGTGACTATATGTAGTCTTATATTGATTGATTAGTTGGCTGTAATCCATGATTTAATTATTCGTTGAATAAATTAATTAAGTGATTAGTGAAGGACGAATGAAAAACCAAAATATCCAACTCTAGAATTCAATTATTAATTTATTCAAGTGGACTTTTGACTAAAATAAAAAATAAAAAATCAAGTGGATAAGAAGACACATCAGAAAATTCTTACAATTACATGTTAAAATATGACAACAAAATATATACTCCCTCTATTTTTTTATAATTGATATTTTATATATTTCACACATATTAAGGAATCATTAACTTTTTTATTTTTTCTAAACAAAATATAGTTTATCACAAATTCCAAAATAGTTTAACCAATCACAAATCAATCTGCAGAATTTAAAAAGTCAAAAATACCAAAAAGACAATAAATTTTGTATATAAATCTTAAACATTAACTAAAAAGAAACAATTTTTTTTCTAAAATATCAATTAATAAAGAACGGAGGGAGTATTACCAAGATTGTAATTATGTCAAAATATAAATTACCAAGATTGTAATTATGTCAAAAAGTTTATATGTCCAAAAAGATTTTCTTTATTGCCCACTTGATTTCTATTTTTTTTAATGTAATTTTTTATTTTATCTTTACTCCATCAACAAAATACCAAATTTAATTAAAATTGCAATAATTATAAAAGGAAAACAAAAGCATTCAAACAAGCATACTTTTGTTAACATATGGGATTAAATATCTTAATGGACAGCTAATGCAACATTCATGTTTCAAGTAAATTAAATTAATTAGTCAAACCCTTAATTGAATTGTCTTGTCCCTAATTCAACTAATTAACCAAAAATACTAGTGATTAAATCCAACTTTTGAAGTGATTAAAAAAAGCCCATTACTGGATCAAAAGGCCTGTTAAGTTTGAAAAACAATGAATATAAATGGGTCTAATTATGATTAGAATAACTAAATGGGCCTAAGAAAAAGCCCAAATATTCTCAAAGAATGGACCAACGGCACACAGATCTCCCCGCCTTTAAAACTCACGACGGAGACGAACTCGAGTCATTACGGTTCTAAGTGTTTTTTTCTTTTTTTTCAAAAATCGAGAAATTGAGCAAGAACCCTAATCGATTACATGTTTTGATTTCGTTCTACTTTTTTTCATTGTTCGATTTTGCACTAATTAATTCCTCAAAATGGCGAGTGAGAGTTCGCAATCTTCCTCGCCGTCGTTATCTCCATCTCCGTCATCTGTATCTTCTCCGTCGCTTGGAACCAATGTCGGTGATACGTTCATAGGAAGTTTCATCAGTCTAATTTCTAAGTACGAGATCCGTTACGAAGGTGTTCTTTACCATCTCAACGTTCAGGACTCGACGCTAGGTCTGAAAAATGGTACGAATTCGAAACTCATGCCGTTTCGGATTTCGAATGTTTATTTACATGTTATGTTTTGTGTATATGTAACTAGAACATCGTGGAAATCGTTATCACTTTGTTTGCGTTTGGAACTACAACTTTGAGTCTGATTCCGTTCTTGTGGTTGATTATGCTTTCTGGATTTGTTCTTAGATTCTAGGAGATGTAAAAGGAGTTTTGAGCATGTTTTATTAGTAGTTTGCTTCAAAATTTCTGTTGACATCTAGTGGAAGGTTAGTTAATCATGAGAGGTGAAGTTGCGAAGCAAATATTAACTTGTGTTTCTGTTCAAGTGTAGTGTCTCTGTGTTGAATGATAATAGATTTTTGTTATCTATTGAATGGTTGTGCAGTAAGATCATGTGGAACGGAGGGGAGGAAGAAAGATGGGCCTCAAATTCCGCCATCTGATAAAGTTTACGATTACATTGTTTTTCGTGGAAGTGACATTAAGGTTAGTGTTCAGAGGCATACCTTCTTAGACATTCGTAACTTGTTTAATTAAGTTGGAATCTTTGAAACCTGATCACTATAAAAGTTTGAAGACTGTTTATAATGTCTTATGATGACAATTGTTTGGTGTTTTCAGGATTTGCAAATTAACTCTTCTCCATCTGCACAATCAAAACAAGAGATTCAAAGTGAACAAGACATCAATCAAGTAAAGACATTCATGTAGAACATTGACAATGATATCTGTCTGTTGAAATTATCTTTTGCATGATTTTCAATTGTATTGTTCCTGATTTACTTTTTCCTTGTTCACAGTCTTCTTATTCTAGGCCAGCTATAAGCTCTCCGCTTTCTGGCTATGATGGAAGTCACAGTTTGGGGAGAGGAGCACAATGGGTCAATACTCCTGCTTTGAGTAGTAAACCGATCCCAGCCACACAACATTCATCAGTCCCTTTAAGCTTCCAGCCTCCTTCAGCTCATGCTGGAGGTTTGACAGAATCATCAGTGAGCCTAACTGGTTCAACTCAAAGTCATGTTGGTCCGTTTGTGCCCATGCCTTCTTTTGTGCAAGGTAACAAATTAGCTTCCACTGGTGTCCCTCTTGGTGTGACGCAGCAGCCAGTTTCATCTCCTCCGATGATGCCCAGTGATCCGCAACTTGTGGATCTTTTTGCTTCACCAATCATGGGATTGGTGAAGGATACATCACAGGTTGTTACTTGTTCACCTGACGTTGCTTCTAATGGATCATACTCTTCTACTCATTCTCCCTTCGGTCAAGCACAAGTCCATACTCCACCTGGCCTCGCTTCAGCACCCTCTAACCTTTCCCTACCTTCCGATGCACAGTGTTCGGCTCCTAATATTCAGAATAGGTACCCCAGTGCACCTCAGGCTGTCGGTAAAGTTATCTATGACTCTAGGTCTGATCATCCTAACCGATCTACACCTCATGAGGTACCGGCTGTGGTATCTAATTCAGCTCCTGTGATTCCTGGTTCATTGTCGAACTTGCCCCAGTCATTTTTCGGTATGGATCCATCACTACAATCTAGGCAGCAGATGGTATATAGGGGTCAGGAGACGTTTGCTACCACTAACCCTGTACCACTGAATGTTTCATCACAAAATCTTGCTTCCAGAAATCAAGCACCAGTGCTGCCTATTCCAGTTTCAGCTCATCAGGTCTATTTCCTTTTCATTGTTCTTTTGACTTTTTCTTCTAAATATCATAAGTTCTTCATGATTACATTGGTTGTTGGATTCATGATGTCACTAGCAGTGATACATAAAGTCTCTTTATTTCTCTTGGACCTTTTTTTTGTAGAAATTCACCGCATTGCATTTTTCAGTTTGTATCATTATAACTCATTTCATGATTTTCTCATTTATTTTTTCTTTTGTTGTGAATTTGTTGCAGTCTCGGATCCCTAGTTCTAACATTGAGTTCACTGAAGAATTTGATTTTGAGGCAATGAATGAGAAGTTCAAAAAGAGTGAATTATGGGGTTATCTCGGAAAAAATAACCAGAGGAACCAGAATGATTACAGGGAAGATACTGCAACTGAGCCCAATGCGAAGGTATCTATACAAATTTTTCTAATTTAATCTTAACAGACATCTAAGCTCAAGTTCTTAAACATTATGGTTAACATCTGTTTTCTGCCTGTTGCAGCCTGCATATAACAAGGATGACTTTTTTGACACAATCTCGTGCAATTCACTTGACCGCGTAGGCGGGCAACAGCACATCCAGTTTCCCGAACACATGAGACAAAATCCTGAGGTTTGTTTCATCCTCTCTATATCAACCAACTAGAAATTCTGAAACTTTTCTTCTTCAAATCACAATAGTGTTTGCTTATGGACTTCATTAATGCAGGCATTTGGTAATAACTTTCAAAGACCACCTCCACTACTACCGGGTCAGGGTGCATATCTCGCTGCACAACCCAATTACAGAGGCCCATACCATAACACCAACAACAACAACATCAACAACAACTTCTTAAACTCGGGTTATGGTTACTATGGTGGGAGAGGCGGAGGCAGAGGCACACATTTCTGACTTGCTGAGCTTCTGTCTTCCTCAGAAGGCTTTATCGGTAACTCGCTCACCCGCACTTCTCTTACTTTTGAACTCAGTTTCTAGGGGAATTTACAGTTTTACCTTTATCATATCTCAAGATTTGTAGGCAAAGATCATGTCCCTCTTTTTTTTCTATCTGATGAGCTTTTAGTCTGGAGAGAATATTTGTTCTCCATGTAGAGAAACCAAAAAGTAGAATATATATATATATATATACACCTTTTTGGTACATTCAAATCATTGAATATATATATATTACTAAATTTGCTTTACTATGTTTTTCATCTGATTTACAATATACATAAGTAAAGTTAGTAATACTTACAAGTTAAGAATTACAACATTGTATTATATAAGAAGATTCCTTCAAATATAGCAATTCTACAACTTTATTCAATTAAAAAACAATATACAGGCTACCCATTTGATTTTTGATTCGGATACATAGATTTAGGAACCATATTTTGTCGGGTTCGGTTTTTCTCGGATTCGGGTTTGGGTTTGAGGTAATCTAGGCCTTAATTGTATTATATAAGAAGGAAGATTCCTTAAAATGTAGCTAGTAGACAACTTTATTCAATGGTGTATGTAACTTGCAAAACCCATTTGTTGCCTTTAGTCTTAAGGAAAGAAAGATACCAAGAGTTTCCCCACCAATTAGGGTTTAGTACCAAATCCTTCAAAATCTATCATCCTCTCTCAAAATCTTACCCTCAAACCCACCAAAAAGCCAACAACTCTAATTGGTCATTGAGCCTGGATGCTGTCTAATCGAATCCTAATCAAATTCCAAGCTCTTGAGCCCCATAATAATGCCCAGATTGGGTTCTCGTCACGGTACCAGTCCATTCATCTGGTGTGCAGCTATCATTTGTGCCATTATCTCCATTGTCGTCATCATCGGTGGCATTGTAATCTTCGTTGGTTATATGGTGATTCATCCTCGTGTTCCAATCATTAGTGTTGCAGATGCTCATCTCGATCTCATAAGGTATTGTTCTTCTCTCTTTTCGTTGATCTTAAAGCCTTGTTGGATCATTCTTAATCGGTTTGTTTGATTAGGTATGATATAGTTGGAGTCTTGCAAACGCAGTTGACGATTGTGATTCGTGCAGAGAATGATAATGCTAAAGCTCATGCGTTGTTTGATTCTTCCGAGTTTAAGTTAAGCTATGAAGGCAAACCGATTGCGGTTTTAAGAGCATCTGAGTTTGAAGTTCCTAAAGAGACATCAAAATACTTATCTTACTTGGTTCAATCATATCCAATACCATTGGATCAAACATTAATGGAAGCTATAGATTATGCTTATAAACAAGATGTTATTACGTTTGAGCTTAAAGGTGGCTCAAAGACTCGGTGGCGAGTAGGACCATTAGGATCAGTTAAGATTGATTGTGACCTTAGATGTGATCTTAGGTTTAAACCATCTGATCATACTTATATTCCATCTGGTTGCACTTCAGCTCATAAACATTAGGAAACTCAAATCTGTTCTTTGTCTTTACTTAAATTAGCTTCTTATTTTTATTTTTTGGGGTCCATTCTTTTCTTTTGTATATTTAAAATAATTGTTATAATTACACAAACTATTCATAATTATATCAAATGAATATCAAAGGAAATCAAGATTCTTGTGTTTTTCTCTTAAACTGCATTTTTTATATAATTTTGATAATAATTTGGTTCAACGGAAACATCATAAACTTCAAAATTCTTGAGATTTTTCTCATGAGCCAGTTCAACATGCGTTCCATTCTTTTAATTTTTTTGGGGAGTCGATGATTACATTTGACTAATTCCGGGACCAGGGAGACCAAGTGAATATCCAGTTATAGATTTTTCTCACGAGCCAGTTGAACAGGTGTCCCATTCTTTTAACTTTTTTGGGGAGTCGATGACTAGATCTGACTAATCCCGGGACTAGGGGGACCAAGTGAATATCCAGCTAGAGAATTTTCTCACGAGCTAGTTCAACATGTGTCCCATTCTTTTAATCTTTTTGGGGAGTCGATGACTAGATCTGACTAAATTTTGACTCGAAGACCATAAAACAAAAACAAAACAGAGTCAAGTATAACTCAATGAGACGTAACCAGATTCTATTTTCATGGTCTTTTGTAAGATTCATACTGTTTAAAGATAGAATCAGGAACATGAAAAAAAATTGTATATTGATGGATCTTTCATCTCCTTAAGTTAACCTTTCTGAGCACAAAAGCAGCACCAACATAAACAGAGACAACAAAACAAAGAAGCCTTAGTGGTTTTTTGATCCACCTTTCACTTATGCTTGGATCAGTCACCTCCCAAGAAACACTATCAATTTCATCAGCTTCATAAACCAAACTGAAACCACATTGAAGAATCTGACAATTCTGCACAACTTCACCTGTACCATCTGTTACTTCAAATCTAAGGTAAGCTTTATCATCTTTACTAGAATTACATTTCTTCTCGTTATCCTCTGCTTCCTTTTGTTTCTTTATCTGTAACCAGCTAGTGTATCCAATAAACACATGATCTGATTGAAGCTTTTGCGGTTTAATTACACCGACTGTGCAACTAAACCGTTTATAAGAACTGTCTCCATTCTTAAACTCGCAGGTACATGTCACTAAAGAACGATGACTTTGTTCTTGGTAGCCTGTAAATGAGATTACAGCAGAGAGAGCTATACCAGTTATCTTATTGTTATTCCAATGTCGGCGCAAATCTGGCATTAGAATCTCTGATCCAGAGGTTTGATGAGTGAGCCATGGAGGTATTTCACTTGCAGGAAAGCAAGCACCTATGAAAGATTCCACAACAGAGTCCTGCAAATAGGTATCAAGTTAGAACTTTCTTTCTTTCCTAAGAAGTAAGCTTAAAGGGAGAGTGAAAGTTACCAAATTGTAGCGGTCAAGTGCATGTGACATCAATTGTGTCTTCTTCTGAATGTAAGATATAATACCATACTTTGCAGCTTCATCCAGTTTGTGACAGTTTGAGAAAATGAAAGTGGAATGGCTTTGATCTGTCAGAATAAGAAAAGCAAGTGGGCTTCCAACTGTTGTAAGGGACTCACAGCCATGTGCATCTAAGCATTGAAGGTTTGGTGGGAGCGTAGGAACCGACTTGAGGTTCAAGCAATACTTCAAATCGATACATTTGAGGAGATGAAGTTGACCAATTTGAGGATGCAAGCTCTGGATCTTGTTGTTTCCTCTCAAGCATAAGTGTCTCAATAGAGGCATGCTTTTCAGACCGCGGCGTGGCCATTTAGAGAGACTGTAGTTTTGTAATAGTTTTGGAACTTGTTCTATTGCTGTTCCATCAAGCAACAGAACTCGCAACCTTCTCATGCTCTCTTCAAGATCAGGAAAAATCCTGAGCTTTTCACAACCAGAGAGTATTACTTCTTGTAGAGCATTCATTTTTCCTAGGCAATTAGGAACACTCTCTAGCTCTTTGCAGTTCTTCAAGTTCAACAAGACTAGTTTTTGGAGCTTGATGATTGATGGAGGAAGTCCCTTTAAAGCTGTGTCATTCAAGTGAAGAGCTTCTATATTTTCTGAAACCACCTGAAACTTCTTAAGCTTTGAGCAGTTGCTAAGGATGAGAGTTTTGAGAGACTTCATATTCATTTCTGCAAGAGAAACAAGATTTGTGCAGCCATTTAGGTTCAGTACAATGAGGCTTTCCATGTTTTCCATCTCCTCAGGTAATACTTCCAATCCAGTGCAGCCTTCTAGGTTCAATCTTTGAAGATTTTGAGCTCCTAATAACCCTGAAATGTCACAAAGGTCCATTGAGTGACTGAGATCAACCCACTTTAAGTTTGGTGTATCCTGCAACAGAAACATATCCAAGCCAGAAATTAGAAACAAAACATTTGCAAAACACAAGTTAAAACCTGAGCAGATGAGACTCACCTTATTACCATCCCACAAACGTTTGATCTTGCTGTGAGGTAACTTGAGGTCAATAAGAGTCTTTGGTTTGAAGTCTTGTGGAAGTTCTTCATTGGAAAATTTAAGCCAGTGGAGATATCTGATCTCTGGCAATGGCAACTTAATTCCATCAGAGAAATTCAATCTGCAATCAACTCCATACTCTCGAGGAAAGTTAGAGTTGTAGATCTTAAGGTATCGGAGATTGTCCATTCCAGAAAAAGCATCTTCGCCTAGTGATTGTGTCTTCACCACTTCAGACATGTCTAAGAACATACCTCTGATGTCTTTGACATTGATCTTTCCCTGGAAAACCATTTCAAGTCAAGTAAGTCATATCAATTTGTGAAGAATATAAGAAACTAGATTAAGTTTCAGAGATAGAACTGGTTCTAACCGGTTTCTGATTCAACACTCTCATAATATCTTGATGCTTCCATAGTCTCTGATGCTGTTGAGAAGCTAGTTTCGTCCCTAGTGTATACAGAAGACCATGCATCTCTACTCGACCACCAGAGACTTCAATCAAAAACTTGTCTGCAAGATCTTTGATATCACTCCTTCTCTCATTAGATGATGAATCCACAAGAGCTGTAACAAAGTCATGTCTCTCTGATTTGAAGAAACGAGTAACATCCAGAAACACATCTTTCTGTTGCTGACTAAGTCCATCATAGCTCACATTCAACACATTTTGAATGGGTTTGAATGGACTCTGCTCGAGTTTACGAAGCACTAGTTCCCATTGAGCACCATCTCTACTACGAAGCTCTGAGCAGAGTACCTTAAGAGCTAAAGGGTTTCCTCTAGCGTAATCCACAAACTCTCTCGACAACTTTGCTAACTTTTCTTCATCCATAGATATTCTTTTGTTTCCGAAAATCGCAAGATGTTGAAAGCAATCTAGTCCTTCCCTTTCATTCAATCCTGGAACAACGTAAACATCATCAACAAATCCTTCAACTAGTGACTTATCCATCGTCACAATCACAATCTTACTCCCTTCTTTAATCCATTTTCTGTTGCCAAGTAGATACTCTAGTTGTTCCTTGTTCTTCACCTTATCTAGTACAAGAATAACTTTACTCTCAAGCAAGTATCTCTCCACTGATTCATGTGTAGTTTCTTCAGTTATCTTCAGATCTTTCTTCGTCCTCAAAAGATGTTTCAAAAGTCTTATCCGCAAAGAGATTGTCCCATTACGGACACAATCTTTGTTGATGTCCTTAAAGAACATTCTTTGATGAAACTCATGTTTTTCTTCTTCAAACAACTTCGTGACAAGTGTGGTTTTACCAATACCAGCCATTCCTAGAACTCCAATGATTCGTGTTTCTTCGTTCTCATTCTCCAATTTTAACTTCTCCTTCAATTTATCTTGACGTTGTGTGATCCCAAACAGTTTGTTCGGATTCTCCAATTTACTCTCTTTTTCTGCCAATTCGATTAATTCTTTCTTCACTTCATTGACAATGGCGTCTAGAAACTTGACGTCGTCACTGTAATATGGTCAGCAAAAAATGAGTTCAGTGTAATTCCCATTTTCAGTGTATATTTTGAATCGGTAAAAATGTCAATTTAACTCCGGCAATGATTTATTAAACCTCAAATTTTTCATTAACTTCTAATTAAACTCTCAATTTTAATTTGACTAAGCCAATTGAACTCCGATGAAAAACCCAAAAAAAAAAATTCTCAAAATTCGAAAGTCAAATCAATTTTTGAAAGTTTGATTCAGTTTTTATCTTTTTTTTGAAGAATTTCTAACCTTATTTTGTCTTTTCTTTCAAGAATGAGCTCAAATTCGTTAATTTCATGTTAACAAATCAAACCGAAGAATTTGAGCTCATTCTTGAAAGAAAAGACAAAATAAGCATAAGGGTTCTTCAAAAAGAAGATAAGAACTGAACCAAACTTTCAAAAATTGATTTGACTTTCGAATTTTGAGAAACTTTTTATTTGGGTTTTCTGCCGAGGTTCAATTGGCTTAGTCAACTTAAAGTTGAAAGTTTAATTAGAAGTCAACAAAAAATTTGAAGATTAATAAATCACTACCGAAGTTCAGGGTTCAATTTAACTTTTTTGGTAAATTCGGTGTTAAAGTTGACACTTTCCAATTTTGAATCATGTGTTATTTTATAAACTCTTGATCTAAATCATGTGTTATAAGTTTTATCATTAAAACCACCATTCATTATGGCGGATTTTTAACATAGATTTGTTGTAATAAGTGTATATTTCACTTTGTGACAAAAAAAAGTGTTTATCTCACTTAAACTATAAAGAAGTGAAATCTTTAGTCCAACCCTATTATTTTGAAATGATTTGCAAATAACCAAAAAGGTTTACAAAAGTATTTTTTTTTATTTTCTAATGTTGAGTAGTTTCTTTCAACCATTACGAAAAAACAAAAACAAAAATAAAAATTGTGGTCTCCAAGTTATAAAAACATGAACAAAATTTTTTAAACTAAATTCTATAAAAATAAAAATAATAAGTATTTTTAACTTTGAAAATTATAATTTAACATAGGCATATCCATAACAAGAACAAGACAAAAAAGTACGAGTACAATTCAGAAAAATACAAACATATTTTTGGAACGGTTAGTTCAGAAAATTACATATATTCCCTCCAAAATTCCTATGAAAGAATGAGATTGGAAATTTGGATATCGGTTTCAGTACATGAAATTAGTATTCAAAACTTACTCTCAAAATTTTACTAAATTGGGAAATTACAGATATAGTTAGAAAAATCTAGATAACCGAAAGACATATATTATATAATCAATATAACAGAATAACAATATACAAGAGATTATTGTTGTTCAATATACCAAAACAAAATAATCAAGATGTTAGGATTTGTAATTGAACAAGCAACACTACAACTTTTGACCAAAAACACTAGTATACTGTATATTCACTTAAGTATTGATAAAATTGTAAAAAATTAGCCAAATATTCTTGTGGGATCAATTATAATTAGTTGAAGCATATTCAATATTTGAACCCAATATAGTTTGACTCTTTTGGATATGAACAAATAATCAATAGGAATTTAAGATATTCCTGAATTCATTATCGACCATTTTTCTTATCCGTTTGAATGTAATTTTTGAATCCATACAGATCATTGAAATTTCTCAGTCCCGAAAAATATGATAAGTTTGGAACGAAAATGAGACGGAACATGATCCTTGTTTGGAAATGGACATGGCTAATTCAACATCCCATGACAGTATGTTTATTCCAACCAATCAATAAACATACTACTAACAAATACTTCTTTCATCTCTAATCGGTAAATTACAATAAACAATTTTTGTTTCTATTTAAAGTCATAGATAAGACAATAAGAGATCATTTCACATATTTTATGACAATAAGATATCATTTGTCATACTTATATGCTATATATTTGTTTTCTGTCATGAAAATGATATAGCATGATTTTAAAATCCAATTTATTTAGTTTGACTTTTAAATCCACATATAAAAATATTTTATATGCATTCTAAGTCTTACAAAAATTTACTTACTAATAATTTATAGATTTCTAACTCTAACTAGTTGGCAATAAGTAAATTGATCCCTTAATCATATATTATAGATTATAATGATCCCGATTTCCCATATGGAATATCAAATACATTCTAACACGAACAAAGTCCATTAACCAATACATCCCCTAAGATTTGGTCATTTTTCTATTAGTTCTTAAACCAATTTGATAGGCAATAATAATATCTATAATGCAAAGACTAGATCTTACTTGTGTTCATCAGATCTCATCCCCAAATGCTTCGTAAGATTCAACAAAGCCTCCTTCACTTTTTGAACCATCTTTTCCCTTATCTCTTCTTCAAATTCTCCTCTTACTCGTTCACTGATCGTCCACTTCTCCTTCACATCCTCAACAGACACATTGTAGAATATAGGAATGGCCTTAAGTGTTGGTCCTATCTTCTCATTAATCTTGAGCAGCTCCTTAATGCACCATTTTGAATCCATGTAGTTTTGTGATAAGATGACCAAAACAAGCCTTGACTCTTCAATACGTTGGAGAAGAATGTTAAGATGTTCACCTTTTTTCTCGTTGAAGTCTACATAGTGATTTACACAGCCTCTCTGTAGCCTTTCTACGAGAAAGCTTACAAAATTCTTTCTCGTGTCGATTCCTCTAAAACTAATGAACACTTGGTTCTTTGATATGGTCATGGTAGATCTATTTTGGTGTTGTATTGTGGTTTTGCAATACAAGACTTTTATGTATTGAAAGTCCAATGAAGAAGATGGATGGAGATATAACCCCATACTTGTTTATTTAAATATTAACTAGGATTCAACCTCTGCTATAGCGTGAGATTTGATTGTTTTTTTAACTCGTATTTATTTAGTTCTTAGATCCGTATTGATATTTTGTATATTGTTTTTGAAATGTTTTTTTAGTGATCCAAAATTTGAACCAAAATGAACCTGAATTAGAATAACCTAATCCGATGCAAACCCTACAAAACACTCCATAGGTCCTAAACTTGGTATATACATACATATCTTCCAAAAATGTCATTTTAACACACAATACAAAAATGATAAACAAATATTCAACTTTCACAAAACTTTAGGGGACCGATTGGTAAAGGCTATAGCTTTTAATTTTTAACTGTAGAATTTCGGCTGTGGGGTTTTTGGCTTTAGATTTTTTTGCTGTAGGTTTTTTTTGCTGTAGAATTTTTTGCTGTAGAAATTTATATTTGTAAAGTTCATAAATTTTGGCTCTAAGTTTTTGACTTTCTACCGCCAAAAACATTTCATAAACAAAAAATTGGCTTTCTAGAACAATGAAAGTCAAAAAATAAATTTAAAACATGATTGGTTCAATTTAAATGATGTGGAAAGATTTTGCTCTCCAGAGCAACCAGAACCATTACCAATCACCCCTAAACATTCTAGTTATGTTGATTTTAGAATTTAAATCATATATTTTCATTGAGTAGGGTTGTCAATAAACGATTTAACATAAGTTATTAACCCTACTAAGTTATTAACACAGAATTTTGTTAACGGAGTTAAAGGTTTATGTTAAGTCGTTTAACTTAAACGATGAATCTAATTTGGCTTAGTCAACAAATTCTTTTGATTTAAATCTAAATTAACACAAATAGAATGTTTAAAATGATTACATAAAAGTTAAATTATTGTGTTCTACATTTTTGTAATGTGAGAGTTAAAATGACAAATTTCTCATGTATTATATACCAACTAACTTGATTAAAGTTGTTTCATCATTTTACTAATAAAATTCTCTTTTAACTTGTGAATTTTACTAGTAGAAGTCTATCAGCACTCCACTCTGAAGTCGAAGCAATTTTATAAACGATGAAATGTCTACTTTTTCTAGATATGCAAGATGTTGAAATTGTGTAGACGCCAAGAAGATGCTAACTATCCTGATAATTGGCCAGTTTTCTCTCTTTTTATTGAAGACTATGCCAATTTGAATAATAGTTTCCGTCAATTTTCTTTTTATCTTTTTCCTTGTTCGTTAAATCATAGAGTATATTCTTTTGTTTATTTTGCCTTAGAAAATGGCCGTGATTTTTCCTGTGTAATTTTTTTTTTCATTTTAGGGGAATTTAATTAATGAATTTAGAAGTTGATAAAAAAGAGGAAAAACGAAAAAAACTTTATCAACTTGTGAAGAAGTTCGAGCTCATTCAATTATATTAATCTAAATATATGGAAATTGCGCAAGTGGCCTTTAGTCCAGTGGCAGAAGTAAGTCTACTAAATGGCAGGTGCACTTACACAACCCGGGATCGAGTCCCATCGTCTGCATTATGCAGGAACTTGGCTAATGGGCCGGCCAGTTGTGGCCCAATATTATTGACAAAAAAAATATATGGAAATTGCCGAGTTGCTCTCAGTCTGGTAGTTAGGATGATCCAGCTAATTACTTGATACCAGAGTTCGATTCTCACCCGCTGAATTATGGTAGTTTAAAAAAAGATTTTAGGAATGAGTTTTAGACTATGAATTATGCCTTGTCAATTTAATTGTTCACAAAAAAATACATGTGAATTATATATTTGTCTGAAGATTTAACAACACGACCTTTCATATTATACTAGATATGGACCCGTGCGATGCACAAGTTTAAAGATTGCTTAATATATATTTTGTATAATGTCTTAGAAATTTATAT
>OVBA01004012.1:0-25243 GCA_900406435.1 Lepidium aucheri
GAAGCTTCTTGGGTCATGCTGGGTTTTATAGGAGGTTCATCAAGGATTTCTACAAGATAGCTCAGCCGCTCACTCGCCTGTTATGCAAAGAGGCAAAGTTTTCATTTGATGACGAGTGTATGGAAGCCTTTAAAACCATCAAGTCAGCCCTTGTCTCAGCACCCATTGTCCAAGNCAAGTCAGCCCTTGTCTCAGCACCCATTGTCCAAGAACCAAATTGGAGTCTACCATTCGAGATCATGTGTGACGCTAGTGACTATGCGGTAGGAGCGGTCCTTCGACAAAAGAAAGACAAGAAATTGAATGTCATCTACTACGCGAGTAGAACACTCGAGGATGCCCAAGTCAAGTATGCAACAACTGAGAAGGAGCTGGTGGCTGTTGGCTTTGCATTTGGGAAATTAAGATCCTACCTAGTTGGTTCCAAGGTCATCGTCCATATTGACCATGCGGCTTTGAAATACCTCATGAAGAAAAAGGATGCAAAGCCAAGGCTCCTTAGATGGATACTTCTTCTCCAAGAGTTTGATATGGAAATAATGGATAAATTGGGTATAGAGAACACTATAGCCGATCACCTATCAAGAATGATGGTAGAAGACTCAGTACCAATAAATGACTCCATGCCTGAAGAACAGCTGATGGCATTTCAAACCTCCAGACGGAAACGGAAGGGTAAAGCCTCGCAGGCACAACTCACAACAGTGGACACCGAGGAGCGATAGGTTGACCAGAATGAAGACCCTCCACGGAAAAGGCAGTTTGCGGGATCAGTACTCCCTTGGTATGCTGACTTGGTGAATTATTTGGTGGTAGGGGAGATACCTACGAGTTTAGAAGGGTCTCAAAAGAAGAAGTTCTTCAGAGACGTAAATCACTATTTTTTGGGATGAGCCGTATTTGTACAAGAGAGGATCGAATGGTGTGTTTTGACGATGTGTCGCTGGAGAGGAGGTTCAAGGACTGTTGGAACACTGCCATGGGTCTACATATAGGGGACATTTCGCAGCTTTTAAAATGGTTCATAAGATTTTGCAAGCGGGTTTTTGGTGACCTATTATGTTCAAGGATGCTCAAGCATTCATATCAAGGTGTGATCCTTGTCAACGAATGGGAAACATAGGAAAACTCAACGAGATGCCTCAAAGACCAATCTTGCACATCGAAGTATTTGATTGTTGGGGAGTAGAATTAATGGGACCTTTCAACCCGCCTTCACATGGAAACACATACATCTTGGTAGCCGTAGATTATGTCTCCAAATGGGTCAAAGCGGTAGCAAGTCCAACAAATGACGCAAAGATAGTGATTAAGTTGTTCAAGACCATTATCTTCCCTTGATTTGGAGTTCCATGAGTTGTGATTAATGAAGGAGGATCACATTTCATCAACAAAGCATTTGAGAGTTTGCTTAGGAAGTGTGGGGTGAAACACAAGGTAGCCACACCTTATAATCCTCAAATCAGCGGGCAAGTAGAAGTCTCCAGTAGGCAGATAAAATCCATACTCACACCGATAGTTTGTGCTTCCAAGAAAGATTGGGCAACTAAGCTTGACGATACAGTTTGGGCATACCAAACCGCATACAAGACGCCAATAGGAAGAACACCGTTTCAACTACTATATGGAGAGTCATGTCACCTCCCAGTGGAGATTGAATATAAGGCGGTATGGGCAACAAGACTACTGAACTTTGATCTGAAGACAGCCCAAGAAAGGCGGTTGATCAACATGCACGAGCTAGAGGAAATAAGGATTGATGCCTATGAGAACTCCAAGATCTACAAAAAAAGAACAAAGGGTCTCTATGACAAAAAGATAGCACAGAAAGTGATCTCAGCTGGAGACAGAGTGCTATTATTTAACTCAAGGCTAAAATTGTTTCTTGGAAAGCTAAAGTCAAGATGGACCGGTCCGTTTAAGGTTAAGGAAGTTCTACCACTAGGAGCAATAACTTTGATCAGCAAAAACAGGGAACCCTTCACGGTGAACGGGCATAGGGTTAAACCTGACGTGGGAATAGAGGAAATACCAGACAGGGCTGTGGCAGTCCTTGACAAACCTCATCAGTTTTGAGCGAGGATACAGTCGAGCTTGAGACTATAGACAAGCTCACTTGGGAGGAAGTCCCATGAATCTCCTTGTAAATATTTTAGTTTCAATAACCTTTACCTTTGCTTGCATTTGTCTTTTGAATGAAGGAGTGTTCATCAGGGGGTAGACCAGCTTCGAAGGTTCAAAAGCAAAAGATGTGGGTTTCCTCGGAGCAAGGATACCGAGGGTATGGACCGAGAGTACTAGGTTTCTCAGCAACACAAGTATAGCCAGCTATCCAAAAGTCCAGCTCATTGACTGGTCCTCACCGGTCAAATTGTTATTCTCAGAAGAAAAGGACAGTCAAACCAATCCAACGGTGGAGAATCAGTCTAGCATCTTAAATTCAAAATCAAGGGTCACGATATGGTCAAGGATTAAATCAGACCTCAGGACCAGAGATGCTCCCATTCAAGAAACCGGTCTCCTCCATTGGAAGCATAAACCTCTTCTGCATCCTCGCCTTCCTCCTCTCATCCTTTTTCCTTTCTTCAATGCAAATCTCACGCTCGCAAAGGAAAAACCGAGGATCTAATACAAGGGCAAGAGCCAAAAAGACAAGAAATCGGAAAATGGCAAGCAAGAATCAAAGAGTCTATGGAAGCTTGAACATTTCACATCCGGTGAATACAAATGGGGCGAGTGAAGCGGATAACTCGGTCACATCACCAAATCAACCTTTCCGCCACACCGTGTGCATATCAGTAAGAGGAACCAAAGCTTGGACGTTATCCGATGTTCGAAGGAAGATTGACAACGAACACAACAACACCTTTGTCTTTTTGCAAGAAGAAACCAGCTCAACAAACCACCGGGTACTGCTCCCTCACACACACTCCTCATCGCAACAGCCAAGGCGTCACTCCAAGTGCATACAAGCTATCATAGAAAAGACAGGAAGGGCCTCGTACGCTGAACTCGCAACGAGTGGCGAGGACTCCGACTCCTAGGTACCCACTCCACTCCTTTCATTGTAAATACCATTGCATCTTATTGTTTGTTTGTCAACCTAAGGCTCACCTCTAAGCTTTTATAAACACAAGGGACTGTGTGATCTAAGTTTGGGGGAGGGTCCTAGGGGTTACTAACCTTGTGTTTTGTGATTCTTATTTTGTTTCTCATCCGTTTCACCAAGTAAGTAAAAATCCGGTTAGATTTTTCTTTGTGCATTTGATTGTTGCATTTCATGGCACTTATGGCATAGAAAAACCATAAAAATTTGATTTTTTTTGAAAATGAAACCTATGAAAATAGAGTGATCATGTAGTTGCATCCATTTAGATTTGTCTTTAGGTTGCATTCACTTAGGATTTATGCATCCGTACTTGTTTTGTGGGAATGATCTTGATAATGGGCAAAATCTTGATAAGTTAAGCTAAGTAACCTTTGTGAATGCTCTTGATTGGTAGATAGCCGTTTTGGAAAGTTTTTGTGCGGATCATCGTCTTGGTGAACGTTTCTTGGGTTGTGTTTTGAATACGTCTAGTTTGATTCCTTCTAAAACTGACTTAAACTTCCAATTAGAGCCTAAAGATGCAATTAATACCTTCCTTCTTTCTGTTTAGCATGATCCAAAAGTGTGTGCTTGGTAAATCCCTATCAAAAGTTAAGTGGAAAATAAAAGCTGCTTGCAAAGATTTTAAACAGAGTAAGTGGTAAAGGTGAGGCGGCTGGAAGGATGTGTAAACACGTAGCCTTTCACGTCCGTGTATATCCACTAACTTAATCCATATGCGGGTTGGTGGAGTAACTTGGAAGGAACTGTAAAGCCGTAACGTTTCATGTCTGTGTAAGCCAACTTTGGAAAAGCCAAAAGGGCAAATAAAAGAAAAAGAAAAAGAAAAAGAAAAAGAAAGAATGAATAATGAGACAACAAAATTTTAATGAGAGGGAACCATTTAAGTTGAAAAATGGTCATGCTAAACTTAGGGAAGTCGAAATATGTACTTGTTGATCTCTAATCTCTTTTGAGGAATGCACCAAAAACAAATAAGGTATTAGACATGTACCTTTAGAGACCAGCTTAAGTGATAGGAATTCATAGGTTGAATGCTATGTTTAAGGATGATTACATTGCGGTTTCCAAAATTATAGAGGCCACATGCGGATTACGGTTTAGCTTAGGCAAGTTGTTCGTTAGACAAGATGTTCCCAGTTTGTGTGCAACTTTTCCACCTTAGGTCATTGCACTTGCTTGAGGCCAAGCAAGATCTAAGTTTGGGGGAGCTGATGTGTGTGATTATTGATGGTTTTAGAGTTATTTTTAGGTTGTTTTGCATCCTTCTAGATAGATATTCTGTTTACTTAGGTCCTTTTAGGTTTGTTTTGTTTTCTTTGCATTTGCATTTGGAGTCTGGAGAAAAGGAGCACAAAAGGAGCAGAAAAGGAGCTAAAACTGGAGCTAAGGACAATTGGATCGTGCAACCTCTGATCGCTACCTCATGGATTGAAGGGCGATGACTACTCAGAATGCTCAAGAAAGGATGCCTCAGTCACCAGCCTCGACCTTTCTGCCGCGAGGGAAGATCAATCTCTTCATCGCAAGGATTACATTCGGACCATTCACTCAGTATCAACCCATGATTACCAAGACAAGAATCAGCCCTCGGTGCCCAAGCTCGCGCAAGGACTCCAAGGGTAAGACCTGCAAAAATTCCTGGTTGACCAACATAAGTCGGTTTAACCATTAGGGTTATGCAAATAACCCTAAAAATACCCTCTAATCACACTCTTATCATTTTTATCTGATTTTTAGCTCAAAAACTCTCTATTTTTATTGTTGTTTCCTTTATGCTTGTTTAAGGAACTCTTTGTGATTATGCTTTTAAGTTAATGAATTAATTTTGTTCTTTGTTTTTCTGATTGCATTTTCATTTTAAGGTATTTATTTATGTTTATGCTATGGAGATCAACCCTACTCATCCACCCTAAATCCATGAGGCGAGAGTAGATCCGTGTCAATCTCGAGGATAGGGCGATCGGAGGTGTATTCGTTGATTCCGTTGCCGTTCTAGCCATGATCTGAACTCCAATCTCTTCTAACTCGGCTAAGCTTAATGTTGATCTCTCCCTGATCAAGAGAGATCTGATTTGGGCCGTGACCTAAGGCTAGCGCCGATGGGAGCAGAGACCAAGTTCCTTGTTAGTGATGGCTTGATCCGCTGAAGGGAGATCTAGTATGTGGGTCAGCTGTTAGACAAGTTAGGCTTAGCTTAACGCTTCTAGTTTGGTTTGATTGCGGCTAGGGCCGTAATGGATCATCCGATCTGGATAGGGATCTTCACCACGAGAGCGGGTTGATCTAACCTAGTCCCGGTCTAGAGATTACTCAAACAATTTGAGTGAGTTAGGATCAGCGAGTTTATCGCCGATAAACCTCCCTATCCTCTAGATCTTTGCCTTTAATCTTATTTCTATCTTATCGCAATTGTTGTGCTCTATTTTTATGTCATTTCTCTATTTTAGTACTTTTTTTTCTGTTTTTATTTTGTCTTTTTGTGTAATTTGTCTTACTCACTAGTTTGCTAACTCACCTAATATCATAGCCTATCATAGTGACAGAATGGTAGGTTGCTTGAACTAAGATCTAGTAGTAGATAGGTTGTTTACAAGCATAACTGAGTAATTGGTTCGACAATTCTCATTTACTTACCACTATGCTCAATTGATTTGATCTTAGGACACAAAAATCCTTTTATCACATTGCCCGCTTTCGGTAGGTCAGAAATTGCTTAGCCAACACAAACGACATACCCGAATTTCCTTCATCTCCTTTGATCTGCATGCTGCTTGGAGTAGTTCCCGATATTTCTTTCATCGCCATGAACATCATCTGCATTTCTCCAAGGTTGAGCGGCGAGGTTGAGGGGCTAGCAAAAAGCACGTTGTCGATGGCTCTTCTTGCATAGTTGATGGCTGGGTTCCTGATCCACTTCCCCTTACTCCTTGATGAGTCGTATTTCCCATAACCCGACAGCATGTTCCAGATCTTATCGGTCTCCTCGTCCCCTACTTCTTGATACACTGAGTCTCCTGACATGAAGCCAAGGATCACATCCATTTGCTTAAACGTCATGGTATAGAGCTTGTTATATACCGTGAACGTTATGTAACCGGCTATGTTCTTCTCTATCAAACTGAGCACCTTGTTCGAATAAATACGGAGATCTACAATTGCCAAAAACTGCAAGGTTTCCTCGATGTAAGAACTCGCCATGTTGTATATTGAGACCATAATCCCTAGCGAGCTGAAGATTATCCACATCCTTGGTGATGTTTAGTCTATTCGTGGTCCCGATGTGCGGAAAGTATGTTCCCTTGATACCCATCATCCTAAGGGCTTCGTATGCTTGATCGGAGTTGTTGGTGCTCCTTGCGGCTTTCCCCTTTTTCTCCGTTTGTCTCTCCTCTTAGGCTGTCCTCGCCTCTTCCTCCGAGTAACCACTCCGTTTCAACGCTTCAATGTCTTCCTTGTATCTGGTCGTCTTCTCTCACTTTCCAGTTCTATATCTGGTCGTCCTTTTCTCCTCGTGCTCATACTCGACATCCATCAGCGAGGCCTAACCATAATCGCTGCTGTCAGAATCACTTTCCTCGCTTGTAGATGGAGAGGCAATCTGCTTTCCCTTCCTTTTATCTTGTGCAGAGCTCCCTTCTCCATGCTGATTCTGCACAAATCTCTAATCCATCGGTTCACCAACCGACTTCCTCACCGTCGTCTTGACCGGAGCTTCTTTTTTCTTCTGATTAGACGTCTCGTCCTCGCCGTCTGACAAGACAATAAAACGCTAGTCCAAGGTTCAAGATCTTTCTCTGTCCTAATCGGCCGGGAATCTTCTAATCCAGCCTCCATCTCTTTCTGTCCACTTCTATGTGCATATCGCATGAATTTGCTGCGGATCTCCTTACTATTTCATTTATCCCTCGAAGACAAGTTCAAATTTGAGAGAATTGTGTTTCCTTATCCCGGAGAGCTGAACTTGCTAGAATTTCTCGAACTAGAGATCTTGATTTCTTCTTCTCCGATCAGTTTTCCGGCGCAAAGAGAAGAGTGTTTCCGTTTAAATAGCTTGAGACCGAATAAGGAATTATGATGAGAGGATTTCAATTTAAAGAGAAGCTTTGTAGGATTTTCCAGAGACAAATAAGGAAGGAGGAGACAATCTCGGCTCCCGATGCCACCTCGTGGTCAATCCTCGCCACAGACCAAATCCCAGCCTTTGATTTCAAATTTTGAAATCTTGGGAAATCTCAACCGTCTGATCTGTCTGACTAAGGTTTGATCGTTCCTTGATTTCAGCTTATATTGTTAGCTTGTGAGCCCTACTTACTGAGCTGGAATCGAGATAACCCACTATTCTTTTGTAACGAACAGCCTGATACCCCGCACCTTATACTCGCAGCTATACCCGAGGCTTGAATACCCATTCAGAAAAAACAAGCTTGAACTTCTCTTGTTGTTCTGCCTAGTGAATGTTATAAATCTTGATCAATTCCCTGCTTGTGATAATATCTAGAAACATGAATGATTAGCCACAATATCAAGATCAGCTTAGTGTGAGACTTCAATACGACTTAGCTCAAATTAAAGAATTCACTAAATAATGGGTGCGTTTCAAACGTAATGAGATCTAGTTGGCTAGAACACTGTATATAAGGATACTAAGGTTGTGCAAGTAGGTCTATAAGTGGTGTTCTAGGAAATGTGAACACTACTCGCACACCTTCCTCGGCGTTGTACCTTGAGGGATACTAGTTCTTTGCCAAATTCATCTTATTCTTCGTTTCCTTGCCTTCGAGGATTATATGCGAGGCAGGCTGGCTCTTGGCTTGTTGGGGTATCATTTCCTCTCGTTTGCCAAGATTGCTGCCATAATGATGTTTGTGGTCCATTTGTAGCTGAGACGCAGATAGACATTCCAAATACCCATAATAACAAAGATAAAAAGAAATGTTTTCCAAAATAACAAATAAAACAACTTTAAACAAAATTGTAACGAGTTTTAAAAGTAAAGGATAAACATGGAATTCCCTCCCAAGTGGACTTGTGTAGAGTCCCAAACTTGACTCTCCGCACTTTCTCTAGTATGGGTTTGTGAGAAAAACCAGAGCTCCCTATGTGATCTCCTCAACCATTTCTTCGATGGTTCCTTCGATTTCAAAGCACTGTCCATTAATGGTGGGTTTCTTCGTCCCTTCTTTAAGGTCAAACATCATCCCAATACGGACTCCAACCTTCAAATCTATTGTCATGTTCCTTACATCGATCAACACTCCAACTGATGCCAAGAACGGTCTACCCAGTAGCAACGATTCTGTAGGTTCTTTGTGCATTTCTAAAACCACAAAATTTGTTAGGACAAGAACATTACCAATGTCCACAGGAACATCCTCGAGTAGTCCCCTCGGTCGTCTGGTGGTTATGTCCGCGAGGACAAGTGATATCTTGCAGTCCTTGAAATTTGAATATCCCAATTTCTGAGCAGTGATTAGTGGAATGGGACTAATAGATGCCCCAAGATCACACAGGCAGTTGATGAATGTCAAATGACCCATAGCACATGGAAGTGTAAAACTCCCCGGGTCATCCAATTTTTCCACAATGAGCCTTTTCCTCTGATGCAGCAAAATTGGTATCAAGATTGATCCAGATGTTTGAGTCCCAATAACAGTGCATTCTTCCTCCCTTTTCTTTAGAGTATCTTTCAAAAACTTCATATATTGTGGAACTAAAGCGAAAGCATCCAAGATGGGTATTTTTAGCTCAATACACTCATTTGTTTGTCGAAGAGAACTCTTTGCTTCTCAGCTTGATTCTTCTTCAATCTTGAGGGGAAAGGTGCTTTAGCTTTGGTAGCGACCGCAGGTGCAACTCCTTCCTTTGTGTTCTGCTTGGGACTGTCGAATTCTTCTCCTTGCAGCACTGGCATGCGAGGAATCTCCCTGAGTTGTGTAGGATTGACAATTTTTCTAGTAATCAGACTGTAATTAACCTCTCCTTGTGGCACTGGCCTGCGAGGTATATCCCCGAGTTATTCATGTTCGGCTATCTCCTTGATTTTTTATGCCCCCCTCTTCTTTAATAACGATGTCCTCGGCGTGTTCCTTCTACTTAACCACTGGTGGGAGCACTTTTCCGGTGTGAAGAGTGATAGATTGGGCCGTGTATTCTTTGGGGTTTTGGACAGCTTTCCCGGGAAGTTGGCCGCTTGTTTTTGTTGATGATGAAGCTTTGATTGCTTTCCACATATTTCTATCTTCCATTGAGCGTCTCAAATTTGCAGTTGAGATCATTGTAAGTAGTGTCAATGCGGCTATGTACCTCTCCAAACTTCTTATTGGTTTCCGTTTGTTGAGCCGTTTGGCATTGGAGTATTTGTTGAAGTATGTTCATTACGTCCGGTGAACTTTCTTGTGCGGACTGTGGTTGTGTGGCGGCTGGTACAGGTTTTAGACTTTGTTGCCATTGCTCCTTTGGAATCCATGCTCTTTGCATTGGTGCGTAGACTTGATCTTGTGGGTTTGCTACATTTGTGCTTCTATAACTCTTGGTTTTTGTTTGTAGTTCACCCATGGCTTGGATCCACCTTGATTTTGGACAAAGCAAATTTCTTCAACTTGTTCATCCTTTCCTTCTTGTATCTGTTCCTATTCTACGACATTCATTTTCTTTTTATGAACAATGAGGAGCTTGTCCAACTTCTCGTGTACTTGCTTCAATTCCTTGCGTGTGGATGTATCAAATTCAGAGGTACCACGTACAGCTCGGTCGTACTCTTCGCCATATTGTCCATCAGCTAAAGCGAGGTTCTCTATAAGTGCTCTCCCCTCCTTAATCTATTGTTTTAGAAAACTACCCTGGCTTACGGTATAAAAGAGGAATACGGATCCTCGAATGGACTCCTCGGTAGAATTTGTCGAGGATAGTGTCTTCCGAGAATCTGTGGTGTGGGCATTGGGACTAGAAAGACTTATAACGATCACATGCCTTGGTAAGTGATTCGATGCTTTGTTGCACGAAGTTGGAGATGTGGTTTCTCAACTTGGCCTTCCTCAAAGTGGAAAAGAACTTTGTGAGGAAAAGGTGTTTGCATTCTGGCCAAGTGGTACTGGTGCTCGTGGGTAGGTGATTTTCCCATTGATGGGCTCTATCTCCAAGAGAGAAAGGAAAGAACCACAATTTAAGCATGTCCTAGCGCACTCCATTTATGCGAGTAAGAATGCAGAGTCTTTCAAATTCATCGAGATGGTCGAGGGGGTCCTCTAAGGGCAAGCCGTGAAACTTATTGTTTTGTACAGTGGAGATCAATCCACTCTTGATCTCAAAGTTATTATTCTGGATAGCCGGCGGTTGGATCCCGTTCCGTTGAGAATGAATACTCGGATCATCGCTCGCACCAATGTAGCGAGGGCGGCAAGCTTGGGTGTGTGCTCGTGCCTAGTGGGCTGCTTCATTAGGTTACGGTGGTGTTCCATCTGCGGTTGTCCTAGGTGATGCGTTGTCCGGATCAGGCGGTGGCTGCTGCATTCTTATACATTGTCGTCTAAGTTCACGAGGAAGCAGGTTGATATTGTCGATGACTTGCTGAAGGTTGTGAGAGCCCTTCGAATGCGTTTGCATCAACTGGTCAGCTAGTCTGAGTTTTTTCTTAACTCGCAGGAGTTAAGTCTGAGGGTGAAACTTCTGATTCTGTTCTCGGGTGCACACGTCGAGGAGTACTTGCGAGGCCTGCAAAGATAGAAACAACGACTTGTCAATATTGTTTAAGCTTGGTCCTTAAAGATCCAAGCTTTTTGGAGAAAAGAAAGAAGTAAAAATGCAACTTGATCCTAAGACGAATAGACTATAGATTGAAACAAGCAAAGTTCCGATTTGGCAACGACGCCAATTTGATAAAAAAAAGTTTACAGTTTCTTTATATCAAATCATTGAGTACGACAAGTTAAGGGATTATCGAAACAATACTCGGAATAGCTCACTAGCAATCTATCTATAACCATGTCCTATTTCAAGCTAATCTAAACATTCGGTCACAATGATAGATCTCAGTTACACTAAACTAGCAAAGTAGCACAAAGGACCATATAGGCTAAAGACAAAATTGAAGCAGAATATTGAACAGTAATACAGAGAAAATACTATAAAACAGAGTGCTATTGGAATTAGGAGTCCAAGCAAATGAGAAAGGAGGATCTAAAGGATTGGGAGGTTGATCAGCGATGAACTCAACGATCCCCCTCGCCGGATTTCTTTGAGCAATCTCTAGACTAGTAAATCGATTAGATCGGCCCGCTCTCGTGGAGAGGATCTCTACCTGGATCGGCTGATCCATTCAGCTCTCTTTGTGATCTCACCGAACCCGGATGCATAAAGCTCAGCCCAAATTGTCTAATGACCGATCCGCATGTTAGATCTCTTTTTGGCGGATCAAGCCATCTCTTGTAAGGATCGGGGCTTTCATTTCTGTTAGCGCGAGCTTTTGGTCATGATCCGATTCTGATCTCAGCTGATCAAGAAGAGATAAGCCTTAAGCTCGGCCTTACTAGAAGATATCGGCGTTATCGATCGGCTAGCAAGCGAGGGAATCATCAAATTTACCTCCGATTTCTCCATCCTCGAGATCCAAGTGGATCTACTCGCCCCTCATTTTGAGAGAGATGAGGAATGGGGTAGATTCCGATGACATAATCAAAGAAAGAAAAGCTAAAATGCAAGAATGAAGAAGTAAAGCAAGCATACATTCACTAAATCATTCCATAATCAACAATCAAAGAGTAAACAAACCTTAAAGCAAGCTTAAAATGAAAATGGCATAAAAGATTGAGTTTTTTTTGGCTAAAACATCAGATGGTTACATAAGGGTCATTAGAGGGGCATTTATATGGTCACTCTCATAACCCTAATGGTTAAACTGACCTAAGTCGGTCAACCAGGCGGTCTATGAAGCTTCCCTCAATATCCTTGTAGGAGCTTGAGCTACGAGGATCGCTTCATTTCTTTGTCCTCGCGGTTTCTGTCTGAGTTGTTGCTCCGAGTATGATCCTTGACGTGAAAAGGGATGAGTCTTTGTTATGCACCAGTTTTCCCTCGCGAAAGATGGATTGAGGCAATTCCTTGAGGTGGCCTTTGTTGGGGTGTTCCTAATATTCCCCATATACAAGCTTTGAGGCTGCGATCCGAGCGCTGCACGATCCTTCTTGATTGTTGCCCATTTAGACATTCCAACAGCTTCTCCAATGCTCCTTAGCTCCATTGTAGCTCTTTTTCTTCTCATTTTACCTGAATGGACTCCAAAACTCCAAATGCAAAAGAAAAAGTACAAAACAAGCCTAAATGGTCCTAAGTACAAGGAAAATCTATCTAGATGAATGCAAAGTGACCTAAAATAAGACCCTAAAAACATCAAAAATCATACACATCAGATGTCTTAGACTAAAATTTAGTAGTGAATCAAAAGGCAACAATATTGGTCCCCGACAGCGGCACCAAAAACTTGATGTTTCTCAGGTTTTACCCTATATCTCTACTGCAAGTGCATAGCAGATCGAGTAGTAATCTAGGGATCGTATCCATAAGGACCAATTTATCACACTATCAATTCTAAAACTAGACTAGAGCTAAGACGAATAGAAAGTTGGTTGTAAACTAAATTGAAACAAAACTAACGATAATCAATGAATTAAAAACACCAAGCTTAGAAAGTTTAACGGGAAACTAGGGAATTCAAACCAGGAAACTATTCAGGAAACATTCATTCAATGATCTTGACTCAGACATGAAATTATAACCAGTCCACTATCGCAGTATCAATTACTATATCCAGCAACCCAGTGGTCCTAACTATCTTTGGTACCAAGAGGCTAATATGCATTATCGATCGGGTCTGATAAGTCCACAATCAATCTTAACATCAGCTATCGCGGTTAACTGTTCATTGCTCACCTAAGGAGGATCCAACTTCTAACAAGCTTTTGGAATGTTAGGTAATCTAAGATCATAGATTAGTTAGCTACTCTAATCTAAGCATTAAGGTTATGGATTAGGTGGAGAACACATCAAGCAATAACTATTTGTTCTTAATTCATCAATTCCATGTAACCCGAGAAAACCCTGAACTTGGTTGGGAAAATTCAAAAGGTCTAAAAATAATGAAAATTGGCCTTACATAGGTCCTAAAAATTCCAGGTGTAATATAGGAAAAATTAGGTTTTATCCTTCTCAGCTTTGAGGATCGATCGATCAAGGGTGTGGATCGATCGATCAGGGTTGAGTGCTCAATCTTCAAAAGGTCTTGGTCAATCAACGGATCAAGCATAGATCTTGCTGAACATCAAGGATCGATCGATCAAGGTATGGATTGATCGATCGCTGCTCTACGGCTAAAATTCCAAAAATTGCTCTCATTCATCTTTAACCAAGATTTGAGGGTATAATTCGAATTTAACCTGTTTTCACCTGAAAAGACTCTATAATGCAAACAAACATTCTGAAACATGTGAATTAATGAGCTCAAAACCGATAAAACTGAGGTATATCACTCTGGTTAGCTCTTTGACCTCTTTCTCCTACAATTTAATATTTCTGTTCAAAGATCAGCTTGTGACGGCATGACAGGCAGCTAATTTCCATTTGTTTGATCAAAACTGATATATGTCTGCCTTTTTTAAGTACGTGCCATCCTTTTCCAGAAACAAGCTCATGTCTCAAATCAACTTAACAAAGCCTCAAAACATCATTTAGTACTCACAAATTCAAATCAAAGTTCTCAATTCCACAAAACGATGAAAAGATAGAGGTTTAGTAAACATATTAGCCAGTTGATATTTAGTATTCACATGATCAATTATAATCAGTTTCTCCTTAACAAGTTCACGAATAAAGTAATCATATTGTTTCTCATGTAAAAAATCCTCCACTTGTATGTTTCCAATCATCAACACTTCCTGCCCAATCTGCGTCGCAAAACCCTGTCATGCTCATGGTGGTATCCTTTGTGTAGAAAATACCAAGGTGTTGAGTTCTACCCACATATTTCAAAATACGTTTAACTTCAGTGAGATGACTTTCCTTAGGATGAGGCTGAAATCTTGAACATAATCCTACTGAGAAACAGAGATCTGGACGACTTGCTGTCAGATACAAAAATCCTCCTATCAGACTTCTATAGGTTGTAGCATCTACATATTTTTCCTTATTTACCTTTTGAGAGTTTTTCGTTTGACCCCATAGGTGTCTTTGCTGCCTTGCTATTCTCTAATCTAAACTTCTGAATCAGATTCTTTGCATATGTGCTTTGATTCACAAAGATCTCATCAAATGTTTGTTTTACTTGCAATCCCAAGAAATGAGTAGGTTCACCATTCATACTCATCTCAAATTTTTGAGTCATGACTTCAACAAACTTATCAACCATCGTCTGATTGGTAGATCCAAACACTAGATCATCAACATAGATTTGTACTACTATGAATCCTTCAACATTGTTTAGAGTAAACAATGTATTGTCCACACTTCCACTTGTATACCCATACAGCGCCTTGTTGAGTTTGTAAACATGATCCGGATACTTTGGATCTTCAAACCCTTTGGGTTGTTAAACATAGACTTTTTCTTGAATAAATCCATTTAGAAAAGCACTCTTAACATCCATTTGATATAGCTTAAAACCCATCTTGCATGCCATTGCAAACAGAAATCTGATAGACTCAATGTGAGCTATTAGTGCAAATGTTCTTCAAAATCAACACCTTCGACCGATGAAAAACCTTGAGCAACCAGTCGAGACTTATCCTAACAATGTTTCCATCTTTGTCAATTCTGTTCTTGAATATCCATTTTGTGCCTACAACATTGATATCTTCAGGCCGACAAACAAGAACCCACACATTTAGCTGTGCAAAATTTGACAGCTCCTCTGGCATAGATGCTATCCAAAATTTGTCTAGTAGAGCTTCCTAATATGTCTTGGGTTCAGTTTTAGGCACAAAATAAACATACTCTATCGATTCAGCAACTTCTTGCTTCTGTGCCATGAAAGCCATGAACGCTACATTTCTAGCAAGATGTTTGAAAATAATATGCTTTCCTCGAGTAATTCTTCCGCCTGGAATCTCTCCTAAAACATCTTTATAGGACTGATTCCGATGTACGTGAGGAGGAACATCAACCTGTTCTGTAGATCAAACATCAGAAGTAGATTCTACATATTGTTGAACTTCGTTATTTTCATCAGGTTGCTGACAAAATATGGAAGTATCATCAAAGACCACATTCACTATCTCAATTGTCAAAGTACGTCTATTGTATACTCTATAAGCATTACTTGTACCCGAGTATCCAAGGAACATACCTTCATCACTCCGAGAATCAAACTTCCCAAGATGATCCTTATCATTCAAAATGTAGCAAATGAATCCAAATACGTGAAAGTAATGTATTGTCAAATTTTTACCCTTCCACAACTCATAGGACGTCTTTGTAGTTCCTTTTCGCATGTACACACTATTGATGATGTAGCATGCATTGTTAACTGCCTCTACCCAGAAGTGGTTAGATACATTACTTCCATGCAACATAGCTCTTGCCATATCTTATAACGTTATGTTCTTTCGCTCAACAACACCATTCTGTTGTGGTGTCCGTGGTGATTAAAACTGATGATCAATACCTTGTTCAGAACAAAAAAGTTTGAATAAATCATTATCAAACTCATCATGGTCTCCGAAGGAACTTGATACCTTGACGTTCATTTTTAAGCTAAAGAGCCAAAATTCTACATCTATCAAAAGAATCATTTTTCTCACGAAGAATATGCACCCATGTGTATCTGCTAAAATCATCAACCAAAATAAGAATGTACTTTTTTCCAGCAATACTCTCGACTTGAATAGAACCATCATGTCCATATGAACAAGTTCCAACAGACTCTTGGACCTAACATCTAGAACAGACTTGTGTTGAGTATTGACCTTTTTTCCCATGCTACAAGGACCACAAACAAACTGCTGATCTTTTTCAATCTTTGGCAATCCTCTGATGATCTCTTTGTTAGATAAATTTTCAATAGTTCAAAAATTCATATGTCGAAGACGTTGGTGCCAATCTGAGTTTCATTTTCTGCTTTAGCAATCATGCATTGGGAATTAAACCCACATGTAGCAATCATTTTCTGTACGAACTCCCTCTAAGTGAATGGTAACCATTCTCATCAACAGCTCGACATTTAGTTCTTGTAAAAGTAACATCCAATCCTATATCACACAATTGGCTGATGCTAATTAAATTTGCTTTCAGACCATCAACAAGGAAAACATTACTTAGTTTAGGCTTTGTTGTACTGCCCATAATCCCTTTACCACATACTTTTCCTTTAGCACCATCACCAAATGTCACTTTCCAAGCTGTGACTACCTCAAGCTCTTGTAGAGAAGCTTGATCTCCTGTTATATATCTTGAACAACCATTATCAAAGTACCACTTGCTCATTGAGTTACCATGATCACCTTTCTCATCTGTGAATGCTACTCTACAGAAAAAATCCATTTTCTTAACCCAAATATTGTTTATGTTATTTACTGTTAAACGTAAACTTTTGTTGCCTCCAAATTTTTTGAAGCCTAGATTGAAGCTTGTATTTATATTTCATACACCCTTTGCTTCCACAGTACAAACACTCGACATAGCCCCTGTTTGTTTTGTGGTCGCTGGCGACTGCGACCAGCGACCAGGACCAGCAACCGCGATCAAAAAATCGGTTTTATGTTCGTTTGTCAGTCGTTGCGACTAGTCGCTGCGACTAGTTGCTATGTTGTTTGTTTCACAGTCGCAGCGACCAGCGACTCCTTCATATAAAAAATAAAATATTTTCTTACAAAAAAATTTATAAATTTTTTAATATATTCATAAATTTTTAAAATTAATCTAAATTATAAAATACTGATATTTATTTAGCAAAAAAATGCAAATTTTATTAAAAATTTAAATAAAAATATTACTATATTTATTTATTAGTCATCAAAAATATATTTATAAGCAATTAAAATTAAATTTTTGTAAATTTAATTTTTCAATATTTATTTTTTATATAAAATATAATAAAAGATATTTTTAATTAATTAATTTTTTGGTCGCTAGTGTTGTTCGTTTGGGAGTCTTCCAGCGACCTGTTGCTGAATTTTTTAGCGACTCAAAATTGCAGTCGCTGGTCGCGAGCAACTAGTCGTTGCAACTGGTCGATGATCCAGCGACCGCGAAAAGAACAATTTTTGGTCGCTATCGCTGGTCGCGGTCGCTAGCGACTACCAAACGAACAAGACCTTATGGACCCCAGTTTGATCCATAATACTGAGTCTTCTTAGTCTCACACCATAGACTAACTCGCTGTTGTTGATGTTGATGCTATTTTTCTTCTTTTTGCTGCAAATGTTTGACTTGATCTACACTCTCCGATGTACATTTAGCTTTCACAAACTTCATCTCTGCGGATTACTTTCCTTTATAGCTTATGTGATCAGGTTTTAACCCTAAGATATCTACTGCAAATGCACAACAATGAAGTAGTAGTACTATAGGGATCAAATCCTCAGGGAACCTAGTATTGCACTTTTGATCATCAACTATATTTCTCAAGCTATACTAGTCGAAATTTAAGAGACAACAAGCAACTTTAAACGATATAAAACTTAATAGTAAAAGCACCAGGCATAGGGTATTCATCAGGAAGTAGGAATCTAACTAGGGAAACTATTCAGATTATTACTTAGGATCAATTCTCGACTTGAAAAGAAAGGTATAACGAGTCTACTCTCGCAGTACACGAGATTCTACTCGACAATTTAGAGGTCCTAACTATCGTTGGTTCCAAATCTGGAATAGGCATTAAACAAATAGGTTAACCTATTCATAATCAACCGAAACATCAGCTATCACGGTTAAGGATTGATTGCTCATCTAACCTAGTTCAGATTCCTAACAAACGTTTGGAAAGCTAACTACCTAAGTTCATATATTAGTTGATCAGGTTATTCTAAGCATTAAGCACAAGAATAGATGGAGAATACTCTTATTAGATTCGACTATATTTGTCCCTAATCATTGATTCAACTTTACCCTAGAAACCTAAACCTGATTGGTGAACTACTCAGACATAATCGAAATAGAAACAAAAGACATAATGAAAATAAACTTGAATTGCATAAAAATATAAAATAGAGGTATAAAGATTCTTCTTAAAGTTGAATTCTCTCTCTCTCGCTGACTTAGGAAATAACTCAAAAGTTCTCTGTGAAAAATGGTCCACTGTCAAAAAGAAATAAAAGAGAAGTATTTATATGTCCTAAGATTTAGGTGCAAAAGGGAAAATTAGGTATTTGCTTCGTAGCTCACTCACTGATCAATCATGGAGTTGATCGCTCGAACCTAGACTTGTGTAATCAATCTCCAACACGTTAGGTAGATCATGGGGCGAACAATGTTCTGGCAAGAACGCTTGATCGATCGCTCAAGAGGTTGATCGGTCGATCATAGGCCTTTTCTGTGAAACTTCATGTAATGCTCCAAAACCATCCAAATAAGACTCCAACGCCAATGATCCAAGTTCCTACGTTTTCCACCTAAAAGTGACACAAAATACAGACAGAAAATCTATAAGTAGGCATGTTAATGACCTCTAAACTAGTTAAAATAGAGGTATATCAATTCCCCCTGACTTAACATGGGGGTCAAGAGACTACCTATCATCTTGTTGATAGGCTGATCTAGAGTGCCCCTGAAATGACATTCGAAAAGCAGCTTCACGAACACGTATCCCTAGTTGATGTCACAAGAACCAACATCAAGAGTAGGTGCAGAACCGTAAAAGATAGGTACCACAGGGTACAAAGCATTATGGAGTATCTCCAACTCTGGCTTGGTCACGGCAGGGTTGACTTCCTTGCATAGAAAAGTCGATCCCAACATCTTAGTAACAATCCGAATCGCAGGATGTCGGATGTATGTGAGCTTGAAATCTCGTCCCTGAAAAGCACCATCAGCTAAGACGTTCCAAATAGCGTCAAGAGGAGTACCTTGGCAAGAAGGTAGCTGACTGTCGGCTTCCTCGCGGAACCCATAGGTCGAGCAGATCTGTCGAACGGTCAAATCGTAGCGAACGTACAGAAACGTCAAGTAGGACGCATAGAGATGAGCATGAGGGTCGGCTGCTAGGTGGAGGTCAAAAGAGGGTAAGAACTGCCTGACAGGCTCTGGGTACAGCGGCTGAGTCCTCGCCATAATCTGCACAAATCGATCAAACAAAGAAAAACCGAAAAACTCAATATCCTCAAAAATTGATGAAAAATCAAAAATATGGAATTCCAACAAGAATTATGTGAAATCAATTGCTAAACCAATCATTTAACATCTAAATAATCCAGAAATACTTCAACTAATGACACAAATTCTCAATTTCAAACCAAAAAATCAAAAATTCTACAATTTTCTCCAACAACCTAACAATTGATTCCTATGCAACAATCAAACAATTTAATCGGTAAGAGGCTTTGAAATCATCATAGAATCATCACTACATACTAGTTTAACACATTTGAACAACAATAAATCAAAATCAAAATTCTCAAAAACTCTCACCAATATCGTCACTTTCAATCGAATATTTTGAAGTCATACCTTTGCCAACCGAGTTAGAAGAATGGATAATTGGAAAGAGGAGCAAATTTCGATCAGGTTAGGCTTTTGAATCAAAGAAAACGGTTGAGAATCGAAGATGTTAGAGAAGATTGAAGATTTTCGCCTAAAATTGCCTAAAACAACCGCAAAGAAATATATTTAAAAGAAACCCGTATTTTCTAAGTTATAAAGACTTACATGTCCTATTGATCGATTGATCAAGGAATTAATCTATCGATCTTACCTCTCGTGGTATGCTGATCGATCGATCGCCCTTTTGCAGGTCGATCACAAGATTGAGCGTTCCTCTCTTTGAATATTGGTCGATCGATACTCCAGCTGAGGTTGATCACAAGATCGAGCACATCATCCTTTCCTTTGATGATCTATCTATCACATATGTGAAAATCAATCATATAATCGAGCACACACCTGAAAATACTGCTGATCGATCGATCGATCAGAGTCCTTTGGTCTGACTTTTCTCACCTTAAACAAACTCAAAACAAAACCGAATATCAAACAAAAACAGAAAAACTATGAAAAGAAAAACTACCTATTAGTGAGTTGCCTCCCTCTAAGAGCTTGTTTAAAGTCAATAGCTTGACTTGAATGCCACCTAATTGGCTAAATCATCCTTGGGAGGAATGATCACTCCCTTCGTTTTCATCTTATCCTTGATGAACTCATTAAGTTGTTTATCCTTCCTTTGGAATTCAGCACCTGTTGTGTCCAGCAATACTACAGTTCCATCAGATTGTAGTTCCTTCATCGTGTATGGTCCAGAAGATTCAAGACAAAGTCTTCCTACAAAAACTTTTAGACACAAATTTTGAAGACAATTTTTAAAGCATTCATCGATTTTGTCAAAAAGGATACTATCATCATCTACTCAGTCGTTTCTCTTGCTTGCTCATGATAGATCTCATATTCCTCTTCCGATTCATATTCCCATATTCTTGTTGATCAAATTCACAACCTCAACCTTCTCATTCACAACACATCTCCTTATCACACCACATAGGTCCTTCGTTGATTTTTTAATTGGATATGAGACTTCTTTATCAACGTTTTCAAGAACCACTATCTTGTTGGAAAAGTCAATCTTTGCCCCAACAGTATTTAGGAATGGTCGACCCAAAAGAATGGGCACAGCTCCTTCCTTAGCCATCTCAACAGTTGTAAAGTCAGTTGGAACCCTGCAATCTCCCAGAATGAGAGTGAAATCGACTAACCTGCCTCTTGGGCTCTAAGAAGTGGCATCACCAAATGAAATAGATGAGGTATGCTCCTGCATAAGCTCGATCCCAAGCTCCCTCATGGTTTCCAACGAGATCACACTGACTCTTGCACCGGTATCACACAAAGCATCACCAAAAGTCAATTTTCCAAGAGAACAAAGAATGGTGAATTCTCCTTGATCCTCGTTGCCCTCGCTGTATTGGTGCAAGCGATGCCTCGAGTAGACACACATTACGGAACGGGATCTAACCGCTAGCGATCGAGAACAATAACTTTGAGATAAAGAGTGGACTGATCTCCATGGTACAGAACAACATATTTCATGGTCTACCCTCGGAGCATCTCCTCGACAATCTCGACGAGTTCGAGAGATTATGCTCGCTCACACGTATCAATGGAGTTAATGAAGATGCGTTGAAGCTCAAGCTCTTTCCTTTCTCTCCAGGGGATAGAGCACATCAGTGGGATAAACACCTTCCCACCGGATCAATCCCAAACTTGGCCAGAGTGTAAGCACATGTTTCTCACCAAGTTTTTCTCCAACTCACCAACGACAAAGCTTCAGAACAGCATATCCAACTTTGTCCAACAGAGCAGCGAGTCTTTGGCCGAGGCGTGGGATCGGTACAACACTTACCAAGCTCAGTGCCCTCATCATGGTTTCAGGGAAGAAACAATCCTCAGCAACTTCTACAGAGGAGTTCACCCGAGGATACGTATGTTGTTGGACACCACAAGTCATGGCAGCTTTCTCCAGCAGGATATCAACGAGGGACGAGCATTAATACAGAACCTCGCCTTAGCCGATGGATAGTATGGCGAGGACTATGATAGAGCTGTCAGAGGAACCTCAGATTCCGACACTTCCGCGCGAAAGGAGTTGAAGCAACTTCATGAGAAGCTGGATAAATTGCTCATGGTGCACACCAAACATGTGAACTTGGTACAAGAGGATGTAGCCAAAGAGAACGAGGACGATCAATTGGAGGAGATTTGTTTTGTTCAAAACCAAAGTGGATCTAAGCCGTGTGTAAATTACAAGCAGATTCCAAACTTAAGCTATCGGAGTACAAACGTGGCCAATCCACAGGATAAGGTATATCCACCAAAGAAAAGAGCGTGGATTCCAAAGGAACAGTGGCAGCAGAGCCTCAAGCCAGCACCAGCTCCAACACAACAGCTGACAACAAAAGAGGAACAGCCTGACGTTATGAGTATGCTCCAACAGATTTTGAAAAGCCAAACCGCACACCAAGCGGAGATGACCACTAAGTTTGGTGGTCATCTCCGCTTGGTACTTCCATCAGTTGTGGGACCTATACAAAACTTAGGTACATAGCTATTGCAAGTTTGAAACTCTCAACGCTCGGCTGAAGTATGTGGAGAGTAATCAAGCATCATCGTGTACTAAGATAACGGGTCAGCTACCCGGTAAGGCCGTTCAAAACCCCAAGGAGTATACGACTCTATCCATCACTCTCAGAATGGGAAAGGTACTCCCATTAGTCGTGGGACCAATGGAAAATGTTGAGGACAGCGTTATTCAAGTTGGAGGGGGGCAGAACAGTCCAAGACCAAAGCTGGAGGCATACAACTCAGAGATGCACCTAGCAGGCTTGAGCCACGAGGAGAGGTAGATGGTGATCTCTCTATGGGAAAACCTGCACAACTCGGGGAGAGCCCTCGCCTGCCTGTGCAGCGAGGAGAAGAACTAGATATTCCCAACCAAAGCCAAAGCACCGTTCCCCTCACGTCTAAAGAAGAACCAAGCAGAAAAACAGAAGGTTCTCTTTAAAAAGCAAATGAGTGGTATCGAAATAAAAATTTCTATCTTGGATGCTTTTGCTTTAATTCCACAATATAAGAAATTCTTGAAGGATACTCTAAAGGAATGAGAAGAAGAGTACATGGCCATTGGGTCTAGGTCATCCGGATCACTCACGATACCAATTCTTCCACACCAAAGGAAAAGGTTCATTGCAGAAAAATTGGGTGATCCGGGAAGCTTCACACTTCCTTGTGCAGTAGGGCACCTTACATTCATCAATTGCTTATGTGATCTTGGCGCATCCATCAGCTTAATCCCACTGACAGCTGCACAGAAGCTTGGGTATTCAAACTTCAAGGATTGTAAAATCTCCCTGGTCCTCGCCAATAGAACGACAAGGAGCTGAGGGAACTGCTCGAGGATGTACCGATAAGCGTGGGCAGTGTGTTGGTTCCTACAGATTTTCTGGTACTAGAAATGGATGAAGAACCTACTGATCCATTACTGCTGGGTCGACCTTTCTTGGCGACAGTAGGAGCTATGATCGATGTAAGGAATAGAATCATTGAACTCAAGGCTGGAGAAGGGGTCGACATGATGTTTGATTGAAAGGAAGAAAGGAAGAAGCCCACAATCGATGGGCAATGCTTTGAAATTGAGGGAACACTAGAAGAGATGGCTGATGATGCAAACGAGGGAGCTCTGGTTCGCTCTACAAACTCATACTAGAAGTGTATGAAGAGTCCAGCTTGAGACTCTAAACAAGCCCACTTGGGAGGGAATCCCATGTCTATCCTTTACTTTTGAAAACTCTTTTTAATTTCGTTTAAAGTCAATTTAGTCTTGTTTAAATTCTAAGAACAATCTTTGCTCATTTATTGTTGTTATTATTGGGTGTTTGGAAACTTGATCTCAGGTTCAAGGAGCTTTAGCTACACTCTTGGTGAAATTGGAGGAAGTAATGCACTCATTAAGCCAAGAGAGATTAGGCCTCGCACCTAGCCCCCGGAAGCAAAAGAACGAGGAGTGCGAAAAATTTGACAAAGAACATGAACCCTTCAGGACATGAGGCCGAGGAGGGTATGCGAATAATGTTCACATTGCCATGAACACCACTCATGGACCTACTTGCACACCTCAGTATCCTTTTATATAGAAAGTTCTTGTCAAATACACCTGAGTATGATCGATATGGACTCATTATTCGGAGAAAACATTGAACATGGAGCTTAATGGCCTAGGATGCTTTAACTTGATTCTATCTCGATATCTTAGCTAACTCTTGTGGTTTTTAGATATTTCTATAAACAAGGAGCTAATCAGGACTCAAGATAGTCAAAGGGAAGCAAAAAGAACGGTTCCAGCTTGGGTTTCTCTGAATGGCTAGTTAGGCCTCAATGTATACAGCGAGGAGGGTTGAGCGAGGAGGTTTGCTGAGGAGCACAAAAGGACAAAACTTGATGTGGTTCCAGCTCACCAAGTGGGGGCCACGACCAACAGCTTTTTGCTAAGATCTAGGGACGGTCAAGTCAAGGGAGGACTGATCCAAGGGTTGAAAATCAGTCAAAGATTCGAAATTCAAACAAACGGCTTGGATCGTGCTAAACTCAAGGGTGAATGGCGAGTATTTCAGAAACAGTGATTGTCTCCCTCATCAATCCGAGATTGTCTCCCTCACACTCCTAAGATTGTCTCATCCTCACCCATAATATTCGTTTATAAGAAGACCCAACCTCCATCGTCTAAAACACTGATTGTCTCATCCTCATTATTTAGCCTAAAACACTCAAGCAAACAAACTCTCTCCCTCCGAGTTGATTTCTTGCACCGAGTTACTCTCTCTCATCACCACCAAGTTACTCTCTCTCTCCTCCAAGTTCGAGCTACTCTCCCATCCTTATCAACCATGTCTTCCAGTGACCAAAGAAAGATGAAAGAATTCAGGAGCAAGTTCATGCATGAAATGAGAAGGGCTAGTAGAAGAGAGATGGCGGCGGGACTCAACGACTCACCACCGGTCCACCGTGACAACTGACCTCGCTGGTTCCTTGTCCAATCAGACGATGAGGAGCCAGGTGTTCAAACGAGAATTGAGATTCCAATCAGGGAATTGGCGAGGAGATCGGCGACTAAGCCAATGGACTGGAAGTACGAGCATGGAGAAGGCGGCCTAGCTCAAGAGAATAGAAAAAGGAAGCAGATAGCCTCACCCTCAAGCACCAAGGACAGTGACGAGGACAGCCCGTATGCTTAGCCCTCACCGATGGAGGTCGAGTGCGAAGATGAGGAGGCGATAGAAACCAAAACTGAGAAGAAAGGGCGGAACACGAGGTATCGCCGAGTGATTGAGGACCTGAAGAAGAGCGGCTACTCGGAGAAAGAAGCAAATAGGCATACAAGGAACGTTAGAAATAGAAAAAGATGAAGTCTACAAAGGAGGATGATGAATCCGACAAGGCTTATGCGGCTTTGAA
>OVBA01004013.1:0-25237 GCA_900406435.1 Lepidium aucheri
ACATAGTTTATTTTGTAAGTTTTGTGGTTTGATCATAAATGCACTTTTTATCATTATATATAAACAATTTAACTCTTTTATATTTCTACATTCAAAATAAAGGATCTACAACATACAACATGTTTAACAAACCATAAACCCTAAACCCTAAACCATGACATAGTTTCTTTATGGACTTTGTGGTTTGATCTTGTAGATCTTATTTGACCATGTTTAATGCAATTTTTATTTTTAATACATAATGTATGTTTATTATTATATATTGTAATCAAAATTATAAGCATATTAAAATGATTACTATTTTAATTATAATTACATTTACATAATTAAAGCGGAGACTTCAAGTGAAGTCTCTATTTTGAGTGAGGAGACTTCAGGTGAAGTCTCCAAACTGGCCGATGGGTATAAAGGTTATTTTGTTATCGGTTTTTCTGTTTGGTCATTAAGGATAAAACAATAATTTCTCTACCCTGGTGGGTTAGTTTTGGAGATCAAAACAAAAAGGGTCTATTTTTGCATTCAAATTGATTTGGTGAGTCATTTTTGATAATTTTAAAAAAAAAAAAAAATTGTCGACAAACAAAAAAAAACTAAAAAATTAAGGTCCAAAAATTATCAAAAATTCACAAAGTGGAACGCAAAATAAGTCAAATTTATTGGTCTACACCATAATCTGAAATTTGTAAATATTAATTTAAGTTATAATTTATTTTATTATTTTCTAAGAACATTTTTTGAAAAGATAGCATATAAATTTCAAAATATTATTCAAAATATCATATATTTATTAAGTATTTTAAAAGAGTACCATATGCACCCTAAATGTCCAATTCTAGTAAATTCTATTTTGCAAAATAACAAGTTTTGACTAAAAATTAAGTTTTTATATTACAAAAAGAAATCTACTATCATATAAATTTCAAAATATTATTCAAAATATCATATATTTATTAAGTATTTTAAAAGAGTACCATATGCATCCTAAATGTCCAATTCTAGTAAATTCTATTTTGCAAAATAACAAGTTTTGACTAAAAATTAAGTTTTTATATTACAAAAAGAAATCTACTATCAAATAAATTTCAAAATATTATTCAAAATATCATATATTTATTAAGTATTTTAAAAGAGTACCATATGCATCCTAAATGTCCAATTCTAGTAAATTCTATTTTGCAAAATAACAAGTTTTGACTAAAAATTAAGTTTTTATATTACAAAAAGAAATCTACTATCAAATATATTGAAATCCACTAAAAGAAAACAAATTCACACTCAAATCCCTAAAGTTAAGTAAATTGTGATTTTAATTAAAATTTACAAGTAATAGAACTAATAAAGGATGATATATTTTAGGTAAAATTAATAACTGATGTAACTAATACGAGTAACATATAATTTTAATTAATATTTTATAATCGAATAACGCATAATTTTAATTTCTAAATCCATTACAATCATACCTCCAATAAAGCCTTTAGATTTTATGTAATACCGTGTGGCCGACGTGTGGTGAAGATCAGAGATCTATTAATCAGCTTATATACATGACCAAATTTACGTACATAATATTCTTCAAACAACATACAATTATTATTTTTTGTTAAAGAACAACATACAATTGTTAAGAACTAGAAATAAACCGTAAGCCCAAATTGATGATATCTTCAAACTAAATTGTCGGAGATTTCAATTACATGCAAGAAGACGGTGACTCTCGTTAGTATTGAGAAAAAATAAGATTTTTCCAAATTAAATTCAGATAATGTCGAATTGAAACAGGTCTACGTAGCAAAAAGTCGTTTTAGGGAAACGTCCAAGAAACTCCATACTCATATCTTATTGCTTAATTACTAACTACATGAAATATCTTATATCTTATTATTTTTTTGGGTCTTAATATAAAATTTATACCAATAGAAAGAGTTCCCATGTTCATGGATTTACAAAAAATTAAGCATTTGTCAGTGAGATGGATGGAATATTAGTTTTAAAGTATTGTTCTTATAAATTAGAGATACAACCAAAATAAAATTCTAGAAGGCAAATAGGTGAAAGCAGATCCTTCGATGGAATGGAGATGAGTTTGTTGCATATGGTGTGATTGATTTCAATTCTCAGAGTTAAGCTTGTGGTGGATTGTGTGGTGAAGATCCGATGGTTTCTTTCCTTCCAAGAAGAGTAGATGGCTAGTTGTAATCCGATGGTGGGTTGGATTGGATATCTGAGACCCATGCACATGAAGCCAACAACAAATCAGAAGAATTAGAGGAGATCCGACTTGCAAGATTGTTCCAAACCTCCTTTGAGTACGAGTATTCAAAGAATAGATGAGTATGTGTTTCTTCCTCCCTAGAGCAGAGGACACATTGTGAGGAGACATTTAAACCCCATCTACGTAACCAATCTTTTATGTTCAATCTTTCTTTGACTGCCAACCAATGAATGAAAGAACATCTTGGAATCGCTTGTGAAAACCATACAGCCCTATTCCAAGGAATCGTGGGAGAAGGTAGACACATGAGCCCATGTATCTGTTGTTCGATACTTGTTCTCAAAGCTACCTCCTTTTTGTTTCCATAGAAATTGGTCTGGTCCATGTGATGCATCTGGTAGCTGAGTACCATTAGACATATATGCAGAGAAACAACTTTGTCGGATCTTGCTGGTGGCAAGAGCCAACTACCTCCCATAACAGCATCTTTCACACTTGCTTCTTTAGGGATTTGTATCTCACTTGAACCCCTTGCTCCCATATATTCCATCAAGGGTCCAAGAGATGTCCATGTGTCAAACCGAAAAGATGCAGTACAACCATCTCAACCATCTCTAACCTTACAGGAAATGAAATCCTTTGCCACATTATTGATATCAAGCAGCTTCTTAATGTTCAAAGAGATTCTCGTGGAGTTTTTCATCAACCAGTAATTCTTTATCCCAAACACATTGTGATCAAGCCAAATAACCCACAGAGAAGTTTTTCTAGAGAACAGGTTCCGTACCTGTTTTAACCTGAAAATCGCCGAGAAGTCTAGTAGTGGACGAAGTCCGAGGCCACCTTCTCATTTAGGCTTACAAATATCTTCCCAAGCTACCCTAGCTCCTCCTGCAAAATTAGTTGCATTTTTCCACAAGAAAGCGGCACATATGGAATCTATCTTAACAATTGATGCTTTTGGCAGCACAAACACTTGACTCCAGAAAAATTCTTTTCCATAGATAACTGAAGAAATGAGTTTTATCTTACCAGCATATGATAGGAACTTAATTGTCCATGTATTGAGTTGTCGTGTGATTTGCTCAATAAGTTGTTGAAGCACTGATAGATTTAACTTGTTTGGTTGCAACGGTAAACCCAAATATCGAGTTAGGAAGGTACCTTTTCTTATACCCAGAAGTTGAGATGCATTCTCCACCTCGTGGGGTTAATAACCTGCCATGTAAAAATCTGATTTAGCAGGATTCATGTCAAGACCTGAATAGGCTCGGAATTGCTGTAAGATGTTCTCCACTCCACGAAGCGAGTGCTATGATCCGTTAATGAATACAAGGAGATCAGCTGCAAAGAGTAGATGGATGATAGAAGGAGTTTCACACTGCGGGTGTGATTATAACACTCCTTGTACTACACTTTTATCTAACAGTCAAGAATGAACCTCCATCACCATTATGAATAGGTAAGGGGACAAAGCATCTCCTTGTCTTGGCCCCTTCCTTCCTTGGAAAAACCCAGCCGACTCTCCATTTAACATTATTGAATACCTCGGAGTTGTACTGCACTCTTTGAGCCGAAACTGCATAGCTGTCAAGAGCTTTAACACAAAATCCCAACATAATGTGTCAAAAGCCTTCTGGATATCTACCTTAAGCATGGAGCTCTTTAGTGGAGATTGCTTATTGTAATTCCTGATCAACTCCAAAGTGAGGAGCACATTTTCACCTAAGCTTCTCCCCTTTAAAAAAGCTAACTGGTTTGGAGCAATGCTATGAATGATGAGTGGTTTCAGCCTATTAGCAAGGATCTTCGCTATTACCTTGTATACCAAATTACAGTGCTTATAGGACAAAATCTGCAAGTCGACAAGCTTCTGGAGTTTTAGGAATCATGCAAATAGTAGTGTTTTTCAATTCCTTGAGGAGTTTGCCATTTGTGAAAATCTCCTTTACCGCCTTGGTGATATCTTTTCCCACAACCGAGTAGGCAGATTTGTAAAATTCCATTGGATAACCATCAGGGCCTGGACTTTTACTCTTAGGCATAGAGAAGACAGCTTTTTGTACCTCCTTTGCAGTTACATGTCTTAATAATCAAGCACTATCTTCCGCAGAACAACGAAATCAAAGTAGACCTTGGAGTTCTTCAATTGAAACTGGAGATGATGGCATAGATGTTTATCCCAAAACTGATTTGAAATACTCCTCAGCATGTATTTTCATGGCATCAATGTATGTTATCCTTCTATCATTTTCATCCTTGAGATATTTAATATGATTCTGAGAATTACTTATGGAAGAAAGAAGAATTTCTATTTCCAAGCTCTTACCATCAGACCTTAGACTTTTTTCTGTAAAACTTCTCCTCTGCTGTTAATAACCGGTCCCAATCTTTCCTGGCAAAAAATTCCTCGGCTGCAATCTGAGAAGTTGGAGAGGAGAGCATTAACCTTTGAAGATCCATATTTTCTTTGTCTTTTACTCTGTTTGATATTCCACTATAGTGCTCTCTGTTTAATTTTTGCAACCAAGGTTTAAGGAGTTTTAGGGCTCTAACCACCTTATATTGGGCAGAGCCAACAACACTATCAGCTTTCCATTCTAGAGGTAGCATTCAGCAACATGGTTAAAGAATCTAAAAGATTTCTTAGGCCTTCTTTGTAAATTTGGAATGATAAATAGACATGGAGCATAGTCTGATTGTCCTGGCTTTAGAAACTTAGCGTAAGCTTCCGGAAAACTACCTGCCTAATGATCATTTATCAACACATGATCAATGCGTTTGGCTATTAGATTTTCATATTTGCGGTTCCACCAGGTAAATTGTGTCCCTTTGGATGGAGCCTCGAACAAGTTTGAGTCCTACAAAGCTAATTCAATATCCTGTATTTCAGACTGATCAATATCTATCGAAGGATAACTCGAATGGTGAGAGCTTCTTATAATCTGATTAAAATCTCCAACTACTGCCCATAGAGAATGATTCAGCGGAGTGTTGGAGTAAAAATTGACTAGTTCCTCCCACAAGCTCATGCATTCCTCCACTTGGTTGAAACCATAAACAAAGGAACTGTTAGATTGATATTCTCAGCCAACAAGAACATACCACAAGTGACTAACTAAGCAGAGGATTCATACACCACAACTGATACTCTCAGAACCCAAACAACAACTACTCTCACTATCTCATAACTATCAAAGTTCCCAAAAATTTTCCAATCCTTTGGAATAGCATTCACCAACCTTCGACTATTTTTCGGTTGTATCTTGGTTTCCAAAAAAGCACCAAAACGAGTTTTATGGTTATTAATCCAAGCCTTAGTCATATTCTGCCTTCTAAGGATATTTAGTCCTATAATATTCCTTCTAAAAAACATGATTAAGTTATGGTCATTGAGTTCTAGCAGCCTTGCGACCACTAGACTTACGGGAAACTAATAGAAATGGCTCCTCCTTGGCAACATTTTGACATGCTGCTATATTCTTAGCTTTGGTAGCAGCAGAACCTAGCACATTGTTAACTTTCGGTTTAATCACAGCATTCTCTATGCTAGCACCATTATCTCAACGTGCTTGACAACTTGCGGATCCTTCTTCGACTCAATCAAATTCCTTGAACTAGGCGAAGTGACTACCACCTTACCAATCTCAGATTCTGCCAATACGACCTAACATGCTTCAGCAAGCGGATTTGGAGCAGACAGAGAACGTATCTGAGATTGTTTTCTAGCTGTACGAGATCTTCCTCTTAATTTCCTATCTGAAAATCCACCTCTAAGAGGCGTTGGGTTTATGCCCGAATGACGGCTTCGAGACAGCTGGTTCACCTTGGACTTAGCAGGTAGAGTTGGTTTGCTTGGTCCCGACTTGTCTACAGCAATTGCTTTGCCATGCCTTTTAGAAGGCGATAACCAAGGATATGTAACCTTTATTTCAAATTCCCGACCATCACTGTATCCAGATACAAGCTTTGACGTCAAATCCTCCTGCATAATAACCTTAATGAGGACCTTTGCAACCACAAAGTTTGTTTTCCTCTCTGTTTCTAGGTGTAGTGCCTTTGGTTCACCTATTGCTGATGCAATTATGCAAAAACTTTCTCGATTAAATAGAAAGTATGGAATCTCACGGAACTCCACAGTCAGCTGAGCTCGAGAAAATGAAATTGGAGCCAGAGTGAAATCAGGGGACCATTGCGACACAAACATAGCATGGCCTGCGATAATCCACATGTTCCTTCCAAGCAGCAAAGCTTTGGACTTGGTATTTGGTACAGGCAGTAAATAAGCACCTTCTCCCAAGTTATGCACATATATTTGATGACTTGAACGAGCCCATAGGGCGTTAACCACACCGATAATTTGACATATTTCCGATGGAAGCCCATGGAATTGTGCATACACAAATTCTTGAAACTCTTCTTTATCGGAGACAATGTTATCATCAGGGATGAGAATGAATGGCACTCTAGACACATGAGTAGCTGGTTCACCCATCCGTTCCATGACTTTTGGCTTCATGAGATTTGCAAACGTCTGCTATTGCGATGAAGATGCTTGTTTCTTCACCGAGTCAGCTGAGTTACACGTGACTTCCTCCTTCGCAGCTCCCTTTAAGTCTGTCAAGTAGATTGAACTTCCTGAGACATAACAGGAGAATCCAGAACCTTTTTAGAAGATTCAACAGATCTATTTGGAGGAGCTGAGACCGCCATTCTAGCTGAATTACCTCTAGCAATTCCTGGAATATATGAAGAATCGACTGTCGAAACCATCGTAGCTGGTGGTGCAGAAGCATAGCTCAAAACCGGAGCTTTTACCAAATAGATAGGTGAAGTTAAAGAGCCTTTGAAATCAATGGACTTCTCCAACAGAGGTGTTGAGTCTGGTCTTTCAACTTAGATTTTGTGCAAGGATGATTTGGCGACCGTGAGACTATCTGCTTGGCCTTCTTCTTCTTCCTCGAAGACATGGCTAACTGACAGCGAAGCACCGACCAATTGAACCAACGAAACCCTAGAAAATCACCTTTGCAATCACCTTTACACGTCAGAAAATGATTCTTTTTATCCGCTGTCCGAAGAAGAATATACTTTATTTATATCTTATATCTTATGTATGGACAAATTATAACTAGATCATATATTTATAAATTTATATATATTGTACATATAAGTATTAAACTCTTGTTGTTTGTATTTCTTGATTATTATGAGCATCTACTAGATTAACTTGCTTAATGTAAAAACCACCTATAACATAATATAACCTAGAATTAGTTCTCCTATAATGTAGGTTTTGTTTTCGTTTGTTGAAGGTTTAGTGAATCTTCTTTGTAAAAAGTTTTAAAAACCATTTACCCCAACATTTAAAACACATATACATTCTTCTTCTAGATGTAGTCAACAGCCATTGACACCATTTTTCATCTTCATTTTCTCATGTTTTGTAGGTTCAATTTGATGTTTTGTAAATTTTCATTTAAAATTCTTAGTTCAGTTATTGAGTTTTAAGACACCTTAAACTAGAAATACCACAAAGTGTTAGAATGAACTTAAGTCACACATTTTTTACTACGCATATCTCAAAGAAATATTCAGACATATCTACATGCTTTTAAATAAAATCTACTATGAACCAACAACCCTACAAATATTAAACGTTTTTAAACAAAACGTTTAAATTCAAAAAGTTAAAAAAAATCTTTTTTTCCTTAAATAAAACGTACAATGAACCAAAAAGCTATAAAACTTAAACGCTTTGAAACAAAACACTTAAATTCAAAAAAAAAAAAAATTCATTTTTTCCTTTAAATAAAACCTACAATGAACTAACAAACCTACAAAACTTACACAAAGATTTAAGAAATCTTCTTTTTTGTTTTTTTTGTTTAAAATAAAACTACAATGAATCAACAAACCTACAAAACTTAAACATCTTTAAACAAAAAGCCTAAATTCAAAAAACTTATTTTCTTAAAGGATTTTCGTTTTTTGCAAAAAGAAAAAAAATAATAATTTATAATGGGCAATTTTGTAATAAAAATGAAAAAAAACATTAATTAAAAAATAAAAAATGGCATTTTCGTAATATAAATGTAACAAAGAAAAATTTAAGACATTTCTATTTTTTTAAGGGTAAAAAGACTATTTTAATAATTAATGGATAATATTGGACTATTCTAGTTATTCTGGTTTGGGGAACCAAATAAATCTAATTTCATTAATACTACTATATTTTAGAACTTTAAATTCATGAATATATGTTACATTCATTTAGTTTTTAACTATGATTACTATAATAATTGATAAAAAAGATGTTATTTTGGTGTTTTAGCAATAATCACTCAAAGAAAAACAACGCAAGTAAAAGCGTCAAAGGAAACTTCTTCTCCAAAATAGCAAGTCATCTCTATCACAAGAACACAACACGTGTTCAAACAACAACGTGTCCTTACCTCTAACTTGCGCTAAACGTTACCGTTCACAAAGCTAAATCGATTGAACGGTGCTAACGTTCACCATTTCTATAGCTGTCGCTTCTCAATCTTCTCTTCCTTCTCCCTTCTTTCAGCTTTCTCTCTCTCTATATATATATATATATATCTTTGTCCAACCAATCATTCCTATTTCTACGTTTATATAGTATTATAATCATATGATTTATTTATCACAAAAAAAAAAGTGTATATAAAAGAAAGAGAACCACAAGCTTGTCTACTTTTCACCTGAAAACACTTTTGAGTTCCATTGAAGATGATGAAAATGAAAATATTTCTTGATTCTCGATTAAAGTCTTCCTCTCCAAGAAAAGGTTCAGTTTTCTCTGTTCTTGCTTTCTAAAATTTGAATGATGTGTAGCTCTTGTTATAGTAGTTAATTAACTTTTGTTCTTTTAAAAATCAATGTTTTAACTTCTAAAATTTATACATTTCTTCTGAAATCATTGATGATTTTTCTTCATGTTTAGAGAAAATAATTCTGGAAATCTCTGCTAACCTTTTTTTTTTTTTTTGGTCAATGGAGCAGGCAAGTCGGAGACGGAATGTTGTCGTAGCTTGACGTCGAAGCTAAGTGTTAATGAAGAGTACAAGGAAGCTTTCAGAACAAACTCCTACTTAGAGATTCGAACAAAAGCAGAAGATCAATTAGGCATAACATCCTCTAGCAAAGTCTCTTCTTCTTCTTCTTCTTCTTCTTCTTCTTCTTCTTCTTCTTCTTCTTCTTCTTCTTCTCCTCCTTCATCCTCAGATCATAGTTTTCATCCACACTTCACCGATTACTTGCTTGACCCTCCACAAGAAACTATCGATGCTCTGTTGCAAGACTCAAGTTTGGACAATCTTCTCGCTAAATTCTTGGACTTTAGCTCAGAAGCTTGTGACGTGTGTGAGTCTCTCCTTCAATGCATCCAACAAATCAAGATTAACCACAATAAAATCAAAAGGGTTATCACGATTGGGAAGAGGGTTTGTAACGGTGCTAAAACCGCTGAATATTGGCCCGATAGCCTCTGCGCTTTGATATTTCAAGAACTTTCGAGATTTGCTTCATTGAAAAACCCTTTGTGTTGTATCATCAACGAAGCTCGGTTCCGTAAAGTTCACGATGCAAACTCAGATTTACTCGATAAATTGACAACGAAAAGGAGAAGAATCAGAAGAAAAATCAGGTTCTTTGCGTTCTGTAAGAAGCTAGGAGGTTATAGCCTAGTGATTTCTCATATCGTGATTGTCATTACATTGCTGATCATTGCTCTCCACAGCATACTCGGCGTTCTAGTAGCTCCTGCGTTGCTCGGTTTATGTTCTCTAGATCTTTTAAGGAAGAAGAAACCAAAAAGAAACATGTCTAAGAGTAAGGCCGATACAACGTTAGAGAAACTCGGAACACAAATCGACATTGCAGCTAAAGGAATGTTCATATTGATAAACGATTTGGATACATTGAGTAGACTTGCTGGAAGATTATGCGATGAGATAGAGCATGGAAAAACCGTAGCTGCAATGTGTGCAAAGAGTAGGAAGATTGAAGTGTTACGGGAAGCATTGAGGGAGTTTCATGGACATGAAGAAAGATTCTCAGATCAACTGCAAGAGCTTGAAGAACATCTCTACCTTTGTTTCCATACTATTAACAGATCAAGACGGCTAGTATTAGCAAAAATCACAAGACCAAGTTTGTGATTCGTTTATTCTTTTAGTTCATAAAAAATATATATATACTTTTGTAGGGTTCATTATAAATTAAATACTGTAAGATGATCATTCATTGTTTTCTGTATGTTACAAGTGAAACTGAGGCCATGGAAGCAAATCTTTTGTCATAAAAAATGATTTTCACTTTTGTATTTCTTTTTTTGTACTAATATCATCTGTTAGCCTGAAATCATATTCATCATTAGGGAATTTGGTTCAAACAATGTTGAAAAACAATGGAAAGGCCCATCCATGTACTGCTCGGTAAAGACCCATTTGATGTTAGGATTGTATTTAGTAAACTCGTTTTGCTATAGAATCTTTCTGAAATTTGAAACATTTAAACACAAAACACACGTACTGTATATATATAATCATATGTCGTCAAATCAAAAAGGACCCATCAAAGCAAAAGAAAAGAAGGGCGGGCCGCTCAGGGAGAAAAGAAACAGACTCAAAGCGCGACCACTGCACTGCCAATAATATTTCAGACAAAAGAAGGAAAAGAAAGACAAGTTAAAACTGAACATGAGAAGAATAAGTCTGTCCAAAGGACCAAGAAGAAGGAACTACGTTGAGGAAGACTCTTGTAGCACCATCAGTTGTAGTAATAGAGAAAGAGAGAGATTGGCCATCGAGATAAGCATTTGATTGCCAATTAGCTCCCCAATTGCGAGACATCGCTAACCAACCAGTCTTTGATCCTTTGATGGAGACAGATCTAATCGAACCTCCTCCTCCTACGTTTGATATGTTGATTAACTCGAAGTAGTCTCTTCCGTTTATTCTGAATCTCACTCCTCCTTTCTTGTAACAGCTTACTCTGTTTTTTCCCAAACATAAAAAGTAGAAACTTTTCCTTGAGAGATTTGAAATACTGACAACCAAAACCCATTGAACTCTATAGAAAAATCTGACCTTTGGAAAACGACGGGAACGATTCCTCCTCTATAAATTCCGATCTTTTCCCAAGCAGGTTGTGCCATGTCGAAATGTTTGAGTGGCGGATTGCACCAACCACCGTTGTTGTTGGGCAGAGCAAAGTTTGGCGGACAGAAATTTGTGGCTGTGATGACCACCGATGCTCCTCTCTTACACCACCGTGAGTCCGCCGCGTAATCACAACTTATCCTATAACATTCACCACAAGAAGCTCCGTTGTTAAACAGAGCCGTGCTTAACGCCGCCGTCATTGTTCCATACCCCGCCGAGTAAAGATCTCCGTACCCACAAGCTCCACCTGAAATAAACAATACATTATCATTATAATGAAAACCAGATTCAAATATGTAAACCAGAAAGTTAAAATTACCCATTGTTCCTGAAGCGTCACTTCCTCCATAGAATGTAGCATGACCTTTGGTTAAACCAGAAGGCTTAAAAGCATTAACTGCAGTAAAAAGAGCAGCCAAAACCGCCAACGTAGCTAGAGACTTTGCCATCATTATAACTCAGTCGAAGAAGAAGAAGATGATGATGATGATCGAGTGAAGGAGAGAGAGAGTTGTTTAAATAAAGGTGGGAAGTGAGTGTAAACTACGTAGTAGCTACAAAACCTTACATGTGATCTTATCTTTTAATCTAGCCTGTGTGTATCTTTATTTTTGTTTTCTTTTATTTTTTGACAAATCTCTTACATGTGTATATTTGTCACTAACAATATAACTCCAAAACCAAAAGACAGTAGATCTGCAAATATGCAAATAGATGAGTTTATATTCACCAAAAAGTTATTGCAAAAATTTCAATGTGGTTACACAATAGTATAAGTTTGGATATATAATAAAACAATTTCTTGTCTTTTGGAGTTTACTAAAGAGGCTTTAACCAAATACTTTGATTTAGTCATAGCCAAACGTTTGTAATCCTTAAGTTTTGTTTCATTGGTCGGTGCAGGATTTTTGATGCACGTGCTTGGTATTGTAAGATTGCAAATTATCAGTCAGCTTGATTACCAAAACAAAAGTTACTAGTTCTTACAGGAGACGAAAATCAGATTAAGAGTCTAGCTCCGCCTATTTCAAGCGAAAATGGGAAATAAATGATCAAAATATAGATCCATTGAATCAGAAAATTACTCTCTTTAAAATAAAATCAAAATTAAGAGTAATGAGGGTAAATGGTTTGTTAGATAATGTGCAATGCGGTGGATAGTTAGTAGTATTTCTTTTAAAATGAATAAGATAGAAGAAGAAAAAAAGACAAAAGAGAGTTTTTTTGGTTGTGAAGTGCAAAAAGACAATCATGTGCAGGTTGGTCTGAGCAGGTTCTCGGTCACAGACTCTCACATGCTCACTTCTCCTATATTATTAGCAATATGCCAAATCGCTTTATTACTTTATCTTTTGTTATTTTTATTTGATTTTAATCGTTTCTCAAAACTTGATCTCCAATCTAAGTTGAGGAAGAGCACCGTCACAACGTCGTTTGTTGCCTCAGAGAGGAAAATTGGTTAAAATTAGGCTTAAATGAGATGCAGTGACAGAAATAGATCTGGAGTAGAGTGTAAAAGTGCCTTAAGCCATTACTAATACGGTATGTCAAAAAGCATTGATTGTAGTTAAATGATTTTAGATAGTTGGGAGTTGCAGCAATGAAAGAGAGCCAGAGCATTGTTTTTACTGATTTTTGTCATTATTGAGAAATTAATGAATCAAACAACAAATACCTACAATTAAACACAACATGAGGTTGTTTTATTCAAAGAAAATGAGACATAGTTTGGCAGGAACACGACCAGTGTCTAATGTATCAAATTATTTTATGGTCATACACATGCCTTGTTTTGGTTCCTTTTCAGTTTATTCGACTATTTATCTATGTTTTACAATTTAATATCAAACCAATTGATATTTACATCAATCTAGATAGAAAAAAGGGCGAACAATCCAGATTTCTCTAGATTATTCAAAAATAATCTAAAAGTACCCAAAACTATACTTCAATATAATTATCCCTGTTTAAGATCAAAAGTTCCAATTCTTCCCAGATTGAAGCCAAAATTAATTTTCCCCCAATCGTGATTTGAGTAGTTTTAATTGGTATATGAAACCGAAATTAGTCTAACTATTTAGTAAGCTGTTACTAAATCATACTTAAACAGTGGTTGATCTATTAATGAACCTTTTAGAAATCCGATTTCACATAACCCAAGTCATTTTTGGTTTCCCAATTTCGTAACCCTAATCAATTTCACGAGTGCAGACAAAAGAATTCGATCTTGCCTCAAAACATGCTTTTTGTCGTTTAGCAACGCCTTCAATCTGTGCCTGTGACTGTTGACCAGAGGAAGCAAGCTGTTGTTGGTGTTCTCGGCGTTTAGCGGCAGGAACCCACTTGCTCTTCACGTGAGTACGACACTCAAGTCCACGACTCTTGCAGCAAGTTCTACACCTCATGTGAGCACAATCTTTCTTAGCTTGATTTCCACAATCTTGACAACTCGGTCCTCCACAATCACCACTACTACCACTTTTCATCATCATTAACGCACCGCTAGAAATTCCAATTAAGCTTGGTCCGACACCTAAACTAGCCGCAAAAGTGTAACGATCTAGTCTCTATTGATGCTCTTGTTGATGATGGTGGAAAGTGATGTGTTGATTGTTTGGTTAGGGTTACGAAATTGTTTGGTAAAGCCAAAACTGTGATGGGTTATGTGTAATCGGATTTCTAAATGGGTCATTAACTGATCAGTTACGGTTAAGTAGGATTTAGTAACAGCTTACTAAATAATCAGACTAATTTCGGTTTACTGTACCGATTAAAACCACTTAAATCACGATTCAGAGAAAATTAATTTTTGGCTTCAATTGGGGGAGAATTAGAACTTTCGGTCTTAAATCAGGGGCAGTTATATTGAAGCATAGTTCTGAGTAAATCTAGATCATTTTCCAAACAATCGGGGGAGATCTAGATCATTCGGCCTAAAAAAATAGTAAACTTTGAATATTTCTGTGTTATTAAAATGATGATACCTAAGTAATCAAATAATTAAGTACTAATTCATTAATGTATTTTATAAAATTTATTAGAGTAAGAATTTTTGAACATGAAATATTTATTTCGATAGAAAGTATCATTTAATAATGGTACAATAATAAACGAGAATTTAGTCATATTTTAATTTTAAGCATCGCCGGATGATGATAACATCTCACATGCCAACGTTATGTAATGAACCGCCCTAATACACAACTAAGCTAAAAGTAATCAATTCTGAAAATGAAGAAAAAAAAACTCCCAAACACCATTAAACGAAGTTGAATAGATTCCAATCTTCTGAAAACAACAATACAAATCTGTTTCCTAAAGTTAAACTAAAATAATGAATGAAATCCATAATTTTCGGGAGAAAATAAGAATCCTCAATGAAACACTAGACGAGTGAGCGGAATACATAAGTAAAGTTGTGAGAAGAAAAAGGAAGACAATAAACACCCAAGTACCAGGATGAGATTACTTTTGTCTAAAAATCGTCATCATCTTCCTCAGCCATATGTTTAGCGAGCTCTTCCTCTTGTTGTTTTCTCTCTCTTCTCTTCTCATCGCTCTCTTTCTCCTTGTGGGTGTTAGGAGGAAACCTCAATGCTCTGACCGCTTCGTTATGCATGTTGAGGCAAAAAGCAATTCTCGAGTTAAACGCACTTTGTGGCTCATTCGTCGAGTAGATGTCTCCTGTTTCTTTGGAGACCATGTATCCACTTTTGTGATCGATGGTCGCATCTATTGCTCCATCGCGTATCGCTTTCGCCACAATGCTTTCCGCATCAGCCACAGGGTTTTCGGAGTTGAGCCTCAGCTTTTTCGCAACATCGGGTAGGGAAATTCTTGAGTACGAGATGCTTATGTTGCGGAGTCCAGTCCTGATGACATTGTGGCGGAGTCTCACAATAAGATTGTGAGTTCTGTCTTGAGCAAATGTGTCCAAAAACTTTTCCTGTACTGTCCTGAACAATTCCAAGTCACCAATCCTGACCGCCTGCAAAACCAAAAGAGTTTCTTAACAGTAAGCCTTAGATCAGAATCAGTATCTTGTTGCATCATGTTTTTGAAAAGCAAATAACAGCCAGAAAATTCATGCTCTTTACAGTTTAACATAGCAGAAAATAACAGCAGTGAAAAACGCTGTGCTGCAATGGGCACAAAAGGTTGTAATTGAAAAAGAAGAGGCATATAGACCAATGTGAAATTAGGAAAAGATTTTACAACAAAGCTGAAGTATCTGGTGCTAATACAAGCTTAGTTATCCACTCATAGAAGATTATGAAGTTTCACTCACATTGGTAAGCTCAAAGTAAGGCCTGAGGGCCTTCTCCATTCCCTTTTGAGTGAAGATTGACCGTTCTGGTATTTCACCCAGCAGAAGACGAACCAGAATCGCCCATTTATTACACTGGATTCTGAAGCCCAGAGCGGCTATTGGGGCTTTCCTGGCAGCCTGAAGGAGGCTCTCTTTTGCATCAGTATACTCAAGCTGAATTGTTCGGATCTTACCAAGGTAGAACAGATACCTACAAAACTGCAAAGTACATTGTTTAAGACATATCCTCTTACTTTTATTCTTTTAAATTTTAACAATTGTCTGAACTAAAACGAAGAAAATTCATATGTAGCAAAGAAAAACACAGAATAGATCAACGCTAATGGCAAGAGGCAGAGGCAGGAGCCAGAAGTATAAACAAGAAAGCCGATTGGAATACTTCAAGTAAGTTGGGAAAAAATTCTTAAGTCATAGAAAAGAAAACACAAGGGCCCTCTAGTGTAGACATGACTGCAAATGAAAAATATAATAGCAAATGAAGAAAAAAATTCCCTGGACAGTTGCAGAAGTAGCACAGATATTTTAATACAAATATCGAATCTACAACACAGCTATGATATGTATAGAGAATCTAGAGTACAGCAATAACTTAGCGTATGAAGGAATAAGCAAGAGCTACCTGTTGGTTTGAATGTGCCTCAAAACGAGGTGCCTTTGATCTGAGCTTCTCCGCCTGGTCATACAGGTTGTAGTGAAGGTAGTTACGAAGCAGCAGATTCAAAAGTGTTTCCTGCATTCAGCACGATATTCTTTTGATAAGAAGCAAGTAAAAGTTCCACAGTCATGAGTGTCGACTGTATGAGCGAAACACAAACATACCTGACCCAACTCATCATGGCGTAATGTTGCAGAATGATGCAAGGCCAGAAGAGAACTGCAAGCAGAACAATCAACCAGATTAATGTGTTGAGCTACTGATGAATATGATGAGTAGGAAAAACTACAAAACTAAAAGACACCAATCTTTGAGTTACAAACCCTCGAATTTCATCAAGATCACCGGTAAGCTCATAACTCAAGGAATAGTAAAAGTATAGACGTGATGCGATCACATCAATAGTCCTTCTGTTTACGTTTTTGAGGCGGGCAATGCTTGCTGAAGAACAAGCTTTGGCCTAAGAGATGATTAAAAGACAATCATGAAATTAAGACTACAACAGAAAGGCAAGTGATGAAAATCACAAAGAAGCAGCCGCAGAAGTAACCTCGTTGTACTTTTTCTGATCTATCAGGAAAAGAAGAACAATGAAGTAGCAGTAAATCTCGAGCTCTGCAGGTAGGTGCTTAGAAGGAGCTTGTGTGGCCGATGAAGCTGTATCAACTTCCATGTCATGTTCATCACCACCCTAAACCATTTGTAAGTTCCCATATTCAGTGCCTAAGACAGTTCTATTTAAGGGATTTTGTTGTTTACAATATCAGATAATCAACATAACACTTATCTAAACTCCCTGAAGCAAGCATATTACGACATCAATGTCAAGAAATAAAACCTATAAATACCTTAGGAACAAACGAAGAGAGGCGAGTGTGGGCTTCGGATCCTGGAACCAAAGCAAAATCCAGAAAAGAAGACAGCACCGAGCCGGTGAGTTTACGCCTAAGTCCTATAGTGAGACGAACAGCACGAGCAATCCGTCGCACCTCCTTTGTATACGACCCAGTATCGATAACTGCTGCAATCTCCTTCAAATCTGGCGCAAGAAAGATAACAAATAAAATGCGTGAATTTAATGAGTATACTTGGAATTCGAAAACTATAATAAAGTTAGCAATTTTGAAACTATAGCGGATAGAAGCAGTTCAGATCGAGATTTACACTGCATCGTGGAGGTAGTAGAAGAGATAATCGACTGAGAAGGGGTCTGATTTTCTTTCATTTCAACGTCCTGAGTCATCTTGCCCAAGTCTCGCTACTCTTCGCAAAGATAAAGAAGAAGAAAAAGAAGGTTAGGGTTGTTTTGTACAAGTACAAGTAAGCCGGTGAGATTTTACGAAATACGATTGCAGTTTTAAGATGGAGAAACAAAGAGCTTACTATGTTGACAGAACGGAATTCGCCGAGGAAGAAGGTGGTGATGAAGGATCAGATTTGAAGATGAACTGATGCTGTTTGCTGCTAAGACTCGTTTCTTTCCAAAGTATTTTTCTTTTTGTTCAAGACAGCTTTTCCAGTTACATTGCGTATATATTTTATAGTACACTTTCGAATATCAAAGGTCGTTGTAGTATAGTGGTAAGTATTCCCGCCTGTCACGCGGGTGACCCGGGTTCGATCCCCGGCAACGGCGATTATCTTTTTCCACCTCACCTAAGACTTAATCAATAGGCGCCGACTCACAATTTTTTTCCACATAATAACACGAAATTCAAATGAAAAGATGCGGAATATATACCACATAAAATCATTTTGTGTTCTGGTCCATAGTGGCAGACGGTAAATTTACTAAAGGTAGACGTATTTGTATATCTAAAAATCGAATTTCATCGCCTATACTATACAGGAACTTGGCTAATAAACTGGTCATTTATGACCCAATGTTGACAAAAAAAAATTCTGTACAATTAATATATTGTACTTTAAGGCTTACAACTTACCATCTTTAGCTACTATATAGTAACTAAAATTACATACTTATCTTTGATAACAATTTACCAAACCATACTGTGAAACTATGTTGTCAATGTATATGTAGTATCTTACATATTGTTTATTACAATAGTTTACGGTTTTGAATGGTGAATGCAAGAAAAAAAGACAGATCATGTAGAATATATAAAAAAAAACTAAAAATAGATTATTTTGATTTCCCATTAAAAGAATTGTAAGATTTCTTTATTTTTTTGTTCATTTGTGGTTTTTTTATAATTATCATGTATTTTTACAATTTTTGTAATTAATAATCTTGTCAATTATTAAAATAATAATTAATATGGAAAAAATAAAAAGGAAATATATATGCGAATTATAGTGTGAAAACTTCTTACAAAAATTATACAGTAAATGAGTATAGAGATATACAATCAAATTAAGTAAAAAAATACAAAAAAAGTTGTAGATATTGGGTGTACACGAGAAGATGAGTGCATTCCATCTTTTCCTCTCTTTTTTTTTATCTGCACAGATTATTTATTATTTTCAGGGTATTTTGTACTACAGCATGAAGTGTATGAATGAGAAAAGAAAAACAGATGAGTCAACCTGCATTAGATCTGCTATTGTTCATTTTAAACATTATAGTAAATGATAGTTTTTACATTTTTATTTATTAATTTGGGTCAAAGAAAAAAAAATGAATTTTTTGGTTAGTAAACGGGAAACAAAAATTTTCTCACATTTTATTAAAATAAAACTAAAACTAAATCTTACACATGTCTAATACGATCACAACATGCACAATCATCATACATAAAAACACTAAAAAATTCAGATTAGATCCAAGATGATGAAAACCTAAAAGCAAAGAAAAACATATCGCTAACCTATCTGCTAGATAGTCAATATCTATATACAAGTGACTAAAACAAACAATCCAGTCATTCAAGTTAAAGTCATAGCACAAACATATTAGAAAAGAGAGGAGATGTGAATCCTAAATCCCTTGTGTAAAACCCTACCACAAACTTGAATCAATCTTCATTTCTAACCAAGTTATACATAACTCCCAAGCAATATATAAGCCATAATACAATCCCTAGTGTTTTGCTAAACGAGTTGTACAAATAGTGATGTTAACTACGAAGCCACAATACTAACGGCTCTCGTGATCCCGCACTACACCACTGGTAGATGTTGGTCACAAATTTCCTTTTAATGCCCATCAATATTTAATTTGTACCAAGAGTCACATAATTTGCTCCATGTTATCACATAGTTCGAACGAGAGACACGACTAAGGTTGTCCTCCAATTATTCATTGGCCCACATTACTTCCTTACCCATATTCTTGACAAAGAGAACCCTATCCCGACATCGTCCATTTGAATTAAATACATTATCACATCACCACTTCAATCTTTACCATAAAGTCGTTGAGAACAATATAATCCATGAACAATCATAAACTATATCACCATTACCAAGATTCTTACAGATCCACTCAAAAAGAGTTTGTGAGAAGAAGTCAGACCTCTTATTTGCACGGATCAGACGACTCCATATACCCACCATAGCAAGACAACTCCTCAAAATATGATGAATAAACTCATCTCTATTCTTGCAAACTTGGCATAAATTTGATATACACAAATGTCAACGTAAACTTTGTCATCAAAGCCTGCAGAACAATCAACCAAATAAAAAAACGAATATGTTCTGGAATAAAAGCAGACAAGATGTGATGGTAAAATCTCTACATACACAGTCAAGGACAAGGTTATCATATAATTTGATCATATGCAAACTTACATGTTAAAACCCCACTGCTAGAATCAATCCAAGATATTGCATGCACCCGTAACATTGTCAACAACAACTGAACCCAATTTTTTAACATCCATCATGTGCCACACTGCCATATATCGCTAGCCATTTTCTCAAATTTAATGGCAATATCATTGTGCATAACCAAATTCATATATGCTCCATAGTTAACCATGAACCAACCCAAAATAGAGTAGTACGACCATTACCAATAATCTACCATAGAACTGGGATAACCACCTCTCTCAGACCTGTGATGCTACTTTTTCATGATATTGACCAATTACTTTTTGGGATCAACCAACTACTATCTTGTAGCATCGAAATCTTATATTTTTTGCACAGGAGACGAGGTCGAAAACTAGAAGAATCATTTAAGAATTTCCATCCAATCTTACCTACCGAAGCCTTATTCATCAAGCTTGGCTTCTTCATGTCCAAGCCACTCTCGCTCTTCAGTAAACAAACAGTATTCAATGTAATCAAATGTTGTTTACACCGATCAACTATAAAGCCCCAAAGAACATCTCAAGAAATTAGTTCAACTTGTTCCAAGGTAGATTGAGGTAACAAAATATAACTCATACTATGAACTGGATGGAGGACAAGACTCACTTAATTAAAGTGAATCTCCCAGCAAAGCTCAAACATTTCCCTTTCCAGCCAGAAAGCTTCAATTCAACACGCTCCACTACACCACAAAAGGTAGACGTAATTGTACGCTTGAGTAAAACCGGCAAGCCCATATATTTACTAAGATCACACGTTGATTTGTTTCCATTTCAATGTTACTACTCTGTTTCAAGTCGGCTTCAATATTCCGAGAAAAAAAATATTGGATTTGTATAAGGTGACTCTTTGGCCAGAAGCATCATAAAAGTGTTCTAGAACTTGCTGAATCACATGAATCTGCTTAGCTTATGCTTTAGCGAACAAAATAAGATCATCCATAAAATAGAGGTAAAACAATTAGGGCCTCCATGGGATAGCCAAAAATGTTCTCAATCACCTTTCTCGATAGAACAATCAATCATATGAAAAATTCATTCCAAGCAGAGAACGAATAAATAAAGATCACCTTATCGTACCCCGAGTCTGAGTGAAGGCCTTTATTTTCTCCCCATTAAACAATAGTCTCAAAAATGGTCCAGCTATAACTGCTCGAATGCATTGAACTCACTTATCTGAATATTCAACAGCATGAAGAGTATCTTTCAAAAAATCCCACTGAATTCTATCATACGCTTTCTCAAGATCAAGTTTCAAAAGCATCCATCCTTTCTTTCTCTGCTTTCTCCTCATGGGATGAAATATTTCTTGAACACTGAGAATATTGTTTGTACCTAACCGGCTTGAAATAAAACTAGCTTGTGTAGTGATGTGTGTGACTTTTGATGGTTTTAGAGTCTTGTTTTAGGAAGTTTTGCATCCGTTTAGATAAATTTTCCGATTACTTAGGTCTTTTTAGGTTTATTTTGCTTTCTTTGCATATGCATTTGAAGTTTGGAGTTTATTCTAGGTAAAGGAGCAAAAAGGAGCTTAAAATAGAGCTAAGGATGACTGGATCAGCTGCTAGGCAAAAGAAGTTGCGCAAACTCGGATCGCTGCCTCGTGGATCGTAAGGCAAGAACTTCTCGGAACGCTCAGGAAAAGATGCCTCAATCACCAACCTCAACCTATCTGCTGCGAGGGAAGACAAATCCATTACACTCAGACTATTCACTCGGCCTCAACTCCCGAAGGCGAAAACCAGAACCACTCCTCGGTGCCCAAGTTCGTGCAAGGACTCCGAGGGCAAGATTTCTAGTAGATCGACTTAGGTCGGTTTGATCATTAGGGTTATGAAAATGACCCTATAAATACCCCTTAATCACTATCTTATCATTTTATCTGTTGTTTAGCCGAAAAACCTATCTCTATTTTTGTTGTTGCTTTCTTTTATGCTTGTTAAGGTGCTTTGATGATTATGCTTAAGTTTTAATGGAATGATTTTAGATTGATCTTCATCTTTACTTTCTACTTTTCACTTTATTGTTCTTTATGTTTGTGCAAATGAGATCTCCTCTGATCCTCCACTCTCAAGCCATGAGATGTGAGTAGATCCTTGTGGATCTCGAGGATAGGGAGATTGGAGGTGAATCCACCGATTCACTCGCCAAGCAAACAATAATCTAAATCCGATCTCTTCTCACATGGCTAGGCTTAAGGCTGATCTCTCTCTGATCAAGAGAGATCTAATTTGGGTCATGACCTAAGGCTATCGCTAAAGGAATCAGAGACCAAGTGTCGTGCGAGTGATGGTTTGATCTACCGAGAAGAGATCTAGCATGTGGGTCGACTATTAGATGTATTGGGCTGAACTTTAAGCTTCTGATTTGGCATGATCGTGGCTAGCGCCGTAATGGATCAGCCGGATTGAAAATGGGTCTTCACCATGAGAATGGGTTGATCTAGGCTTGTCTCAGTCTAGGGATCACCTTATATAGCTCAGTGAGGTTGGATCAGTGAGTTTACCGCCGATTAAATCCCTCATATCCTCTAGATTCATATTTTTTACCTTAGTTTCATTTATTGCTATCACCTTGCTCTGTTTCTTAAGCATTTCTCTGTTTTGAATGTTTAAGTTCTGTTTTTATTTTGTCCTCTAGTCTATTTTGTCATATTAGCTAGATTGCAATCTCACTAGATAACATAGCCTATCTTTGTGACAGATTGATAGGTTGCTTGAACTAGGAACTAGTAGTAGATAGATTGATTACAAGTAACTCCTCAGTATTAGTTCGACAATTCCTATTATTTACCCTATGCTTGAATGATTTGATCTCTTAGGTTCAAAAACCTTGTTATCAAATTGGTGTCGTTGCTAAATTAGTTTTTGTTTGTTCCAATTTATAATTTGCTAGTCTTAGGATCAAGTTTAGTGTCATTACTATTGTAACTTGTCTATGTTTCATTCAGCTTGGATCTACAAGGACCAAGCTCCAATCCTATTGACAAGTTGTTGTTTCTGTCCTTGCAGGCCTCACAGGTACTCCTCGACAGCTAGACGCGAGGGCACAAGAAACAACCCATCCTCAGAATCTGCACTCGTTGCCAGAACCTGAGTTCAGGGACCTTCGTACTCCTTAGTCCCTGTCTTAGATATGGCCACCTCATCAGCCGACGAGTACTCTGGTCAAGACAACTCTGATGCTCTTGACAAGGAACAACCACAGATGATAGGAGCAATGGATGAACCAAAGATATCCTATCCGTGGTACGTAATCACTCCACCGCTTGTACTGAACCAGACCTTTGAGATCAAAGGAAGTCTCATTGCTATGATCCAACGAGTCAAGTTTCATGGACTTCAATACAAGGATCCCCTTGAGCACCTTGATGAGTTTGAAAGGTTGTGCATCACTACCCAAATAGACGGATTGAGCAATGATGCACTCAGATTGCGGTTATTTCCGTTTTCACTCTCGGAGAAAGCACAGAATTGGGAGAAACATCTACCTCGCGGTCAGATCACGTCTTGGGCCAAGTGCAAGAAGACATTCTTGAACAAGTTTTACTCTCCTTCCCGCATAGTCAAATTACACACTGTAATCTTTCATTTCACTCAAAAGCGCTCCGAGAGTTTCCCACATGCATGGGAAAGATTCAAAGACTATGTTGTCCAATGCTCCCACCATGGATATACAACTGAGTCCCTACTCAGCACCTTCTACCGAGAGATCAGATCGAGGTATCAGACGCTGCTAGATACGGCGAGCAACGAGAACTTTATGCACAAGGACATCACTGCTAGATGGGAACTTATTGGCAACCTCGCCCAAGCTCAAGAACAGTGTAATGAGGGTGATGCACACAGTGGAGCCTACTCTACGGACTCAGCCGCACCAAGCAAGGATGAAATCCATATAATGAATGATAAGATGGACCGTTTGCTGCGAAATAAACCGACACCCGTACCAACCAAAGAAGCGACGCGAGTAGAAGAGGTCAGTCTCTTGGAACAAAAACTTTCTACAATTATCTCCCATCCGGCCATATTAGACATGTTGCAAGCGATTTTGCAAGGACAACAAAGTGCAGCCGGCGAGCTCACAGAAAAGTTCTCAGAGATCAACAACCGCTACACCAATCTTTATAATATGCTCTGGGAAATGAATACACGCCTGCAACAAGTAGAACAAAAATAAGCTACATGGAGACCCACTCCGACTTTACACTCTGGCCTCGCATGCCCACTCGCTCAAACAGCGAGGACCCAAACAGTTTTCCTTCACTCCACTCGGCATAGAGGGTGAGCTGTACCAACACTGAGGCTACTACTACTGGGGACATTATAGTCGAAGAAGGGGGGGTAATTCTCAAGCACAGATCATTAATCAGCTTACTTCACCTTCAACCCTCGATGGTTTGCCTCGCGAAAAATGCGAACAAGGACATAACGCTCCAAACCTCACCATCACCATAACCGAGGTTACTCAGCGAGTTAACCCGCTCCCACCTATTCATCTTCGTCTACCTTTCCCAAAGAGCCATAAAGAGTGCATTGCTGAGAATTATAAGACTCAGCTCTTTAAGCAGATTAAAGACATTGAGTTCCCAATCTCATTGGTTGATGCCTTTATGTTGATGCCACCATATCATAAGTTCCCCAAGGACGCAGTAAGGGAGAATACCAAGTAGATTGAAGGAGAAGTGATTCTAACACATGATATCAGTGCAATTATCCTAAGGAAGGAAGCACCCAAGAAGTTAGCCTACCCCGGTACCTAACTATCCCGTGCTTTCTTGGAATGCTATCCTTCAACAACTGCTTCTGTGATTTAAGCCTCATGCCTCTCTTGGTTGCAAAAAGGTTGGGGTTCGGGATGTTTAAAGCATGCAAAATCGCATTGATACTTGCCGACCTATCTAGGAGGATACCACATGGGATGCTTGAAGATTTGCTGATTAACGTGGGAGGAGTATAAATCCCAACCGACTTTGTTGTACTAGAGATGGATCAAGAACCAAAAGACTCTCTGCTCTTTGGCAGACCTTTCTTGGCCACAGCTGGAGCTTTGATTGACGTGAGAAATGGAACC